>CM057000.1:52597925-52795425 GCA_029891345.1 Dryococelus australis
AGTTTGTGCACTGCGGGATTCCAGCAGTCATTCGCATTCTTCTCTAGAAAAAACTCCCGAGCACTCAGTGCTAGGACCGGCAGCGAACCTTGAGTCTTCAGTAGTCATCGCAGCTACTTCCTGCGACAACAACAGTCTTCAACACCCATTGAACACTAATATACCTTGCTACTTTAACTTCTTTTGTCTCTGCCAGGCACCAGAAATTAGACAGCTTTAGAGAAGTTGTTATATATTCAGTTTTCTAGTTCACTTTCCCTCCAGCCGAGGGCCAGGTCGCATTCACCTGACTAATGTAGTTTACCTTCAGTACTCAGTCTGCTTGGTAGGCGATAGCACAAATAACTGTGTTTATTGAGTCCTCAATAAATACAGCTTTATTCTCTAACCTAACGTTTTTATTTCTAGAGTAACATCTACTTCACCCGTTAGGAATAATTCACACTGTGCACTGCCAACAGAAACATTTCTAAATCCGAACTAGCTTGACTGAGGCCCCCTTCTGGGGACCTCCAGTCTGGTAACACACCCATTAGACGGCTGTCTGTTGCTTCCTACAACCCCGAGCGCCCAGGTGCTGGAGAAAAGGAACAGAGGAGCCACAACCACTAGGAATACTTTCCACCAAGAAGAAACAGCAAGCTTATGTTATATCACCTATCAGAGCACCTAGATGCTGGAGGCGGTATTGACCTGGCCTTGGCTGGATATCACATACAGAAGTAGCACTGGTGGCCCACACAGCTCAACTTCTCTGATCTGCCCGCTAGAGTGGGGGATCACCGGAGGCACCGAGCTCGATTACCAATCTGCTATTGGACAACACTATTATAGGAAATAGTTTCTTGTCTGGAGTGCACGACATGTTTTGTTTAGCGGCGAACCAAACTCTATGACATAAAATAAGGCACGGCCAACAGCGTAGGGAACAAAAGATTGCTCATCTAGCCGTCAAGCAGCGGAATACCTTAGTCCCTCCTACACAACTGTCACAACTTGGAATTTTCATAATAAAGCACATAAAAATAAGAATCAAGGTAATACAAATTTAGAATGATTATTTACTAATGCACTACAACAGTTGACATTTTCCTGTTAATTAGACATTGAAAAGAAGACAGATTTTAGTCTACTTCAACTGCTGACTGCTAACATGTTCAATTTTTTTGTTAAGGACATTCAGCTGATCAAAAATACAGTCCTCACATTCGAATCCCACGCAGTAGGTCCTCACAGTTGATACAGCTTGTAATGCCTCATGCTTGGTGGGCATACATACTTCTCCCTCTTCTTCACAAGATTCGTCATCTTTTTGGTCTCGACTTTCCATGACATGGGAACTTAAAAATATATTCAACTAACTGTTCTTTAGTAATAATCATGTCAGTCAATGTTGACTAAATAAGTCAATGATACATTTGGCTCAATTGGCTTCATCTTCATTGCCAACCATTAAACATGGAAAACCACCTTTCCTCAAGCAGTTCACAATTATTTTCTGTGTTACTTCCTTTCGTGCCTGAGAAATAATGTGGACTGCATCCAACATGCTTATCTCCTTGTCATGTGGATTTTGTCCGTCAACAATGTAAAGAAAAATTATAAACAGCGGGAAAGAAAAATTGTAAATAGCGAGAAACGAAAATATTGTGTGTTGTAATTAGCAGGAAAGATGTACTCAGAATTAAATGGAGATAAAACGGCAGCAAAAGTAAATAATGTAATTTACAGGAAAATGTAAAAAGCAGTAATGCAAAACTGGGTTCTACTGTATATATTTCCCACCGCACATCTGTATCAATCCTGACTACTATCCAGTGCTGAGGGGTCAAGTATACAGGACTGAAGCTAGGTACGGACTAGCCAATCATAGATTCTGGAGTCAAGAGTCGGCGGCCTGGAACGTTGAGAAGGGTGTGAGATAACTCAGTATAACCTAATCTAAACCCCAAGGACTGTAGCACCAGCTTCGCTCAGCCACCAAATCCACATTACCAACCGACCAAAGACCTTCAGAGTAAGCCAGATTAACTAACACCTCCCGTCATCTACTGATAACCGCGCACATGGGGCCTAATCTCGAGATTGTTAGAGTGCAGTTAGTATACGAGACGTCTCGCACAGTCCGCAACATATACGAGACAATTGTTGTAAGCTCCAACCCCTGAAACTCGCATACGTTTTCAGTGTGCGAGGGGAGTGCCAGGCAAGCATATATGACTGACATTTTGTCATGTTGGTGAACCTGCGGAGAGACGGGAACAAATATTAACGGAACTCAACCAATCAGAAGCGTCACTTGTGTTGAACACGTTTGTTTGTTTACATTGTATGCGATTGAATAAGCAAATGGCTAAAATTACCAAAATAACCAACGAGCAGAAGTTTATTCTTCTTGAATTCGTAGGTTACGTAATTGAATACATGGTGGTGTGCCGTTCATCTATGATGTTTACAGAGAATTAATTGTGAAAATAAAATCTCATGTTGTCCTTACTTAACCTCTATGTACGTTGGAAATACCAACGAAATTAGGTTATTGTCTTTGTTAGTGGCATGACTTGATGCAATGTTTATATGCCTTACAGCTAATAATATGGATATTAACTGTTACACAGAACAGATTAGTTTTTTGTCTTTCAAATAGTTTACATGGCAGGGATTGGTCAATAAAATTCTTCCCTGTCTGGAGAGTATTAGCAGTCACATGACACTTTGCTAGACGTGTTTTGAGTAACAGCAACTGAAATCCATAGATACTTTTAGTGTAATAATACTGCACACATAGATTAAAGGTATCAGTTCTTTTGGGTAGTGGTCTGTAGTTTTTGGCTAGTAGTCTGAAGTGCTATTGGATTTAATTAATTTACACTGTTGGAAAAAAATAGTAGGAAACAAGAAACTTGCCCACGGCAAATTGACAGTTGACTGGACAGCCAAGGATGCCAGCCAGTTGTGGGAAGAAGTTTCTGTGAAATTGAAAGTTTGTGCAATAATAATATTAACATATGATATTTGCAGAGTTTTATATGCAAGACTGACTAAATAATAACTTATGACGTCTAACCAAACAACTATGAGTCACTGAACAATAATGAACGTGAGTAGTAGGCCTACGTAATTTACACTTTTACTCATAACATCATTTGCACTCGCACATTTTAATTCTTGTCGATTCAACAAGTTCTTAATTTGCATACGATTATACATTAGGCACAGCATAAATGATGTGTAAATTGAATTCACACAGAGTCAACAGTCATGTTATGTCTAATATTTTCTTTGTTTTGATGCGCTACTTGTCTACGACTCCACATCTCGCACGGCGATGATTGTGAGAGTGGCCACTCGCACGGTCCAGACGTATACGATGGCTCTCGTATGGTTCGATCTTACAGTTTTCTAAAATCGTGCAAGTTACGGCCACAATTCTAAGATTTCATATACAAGTGCAGTTCGAGCTTAGGCCCCCTAGTCTAGCACAATAAACCTCAACGATTGTGCCATACAATCAGTAACGGAGCATGTGTCAAAGCTAACAAATGCTGTTGTCATAAGGGGGTTCGGTGTCTTTTATTACTATTAATAATTCGAAGCATATTTTTCACAGTTGAGCACATACACATTAAAATATTTGGATTAAGGTATAGAACCAGCGGTCAAAATGTGATGTAGGCAGACTTGCCACGCTGGCTATCATTCATTGGTGCGTGCACAAGTTTAAATAGGCAGTTGTTTTAGTAAAACAACAGGGTTAGGAAGCACGTGTTATTTTGCCTCATCGAGAGAAACGTGCTGCGTAAAATATGAAAGGGCAAGTTTTTTTCCGGAATCCGTAACTATAAAATTAGGGCGCGTGAATTATGCCAGGGCGAAAATTATGCCAGTAAATACGACAAGTGTCAACCAGATTAAAAATGTGGAATCCAAAACAAGATTGTCTCACAGCAGTGAATAGGGCCAGAATTTTCTATACAGTAAATTATATGAAAGAACAAAGAACAAACAGTATTGTGATGAGCATTTGCTAAAATTGTATCAGAATTATGATGTGGCAATTAGCATCAATGTTTTCGTAAATACATACATTTTACTCTACCGTACCACGTATGATGATGTGGTGGCGTAGCAATTCCTGATGGGGTCACTAAATACATATTTTTGCACGTGGGAAGAAAGACAAATATGGTTGGCGGTTGGTTTTCTCTTGGCACTCTAGTTTCTCCCACCCTTGAATTCTGGTGCTGCTCCATACATCTCTTCACCCCTAACAGCTCAAGACCACATTGTTAATGAACCACTTAAATTCTCCACTGTACACTTATAATCAGTAATAAAAAGTATTAAAAATTACTACCATATGTTAAATATAAGGTGGTAAGTTCCAGCATACTGAGATATTTTACATTTATATAAAGTTACAAACATTACAACTTCTGTGTTTTAGAACAGCTCCAATTCAAAGTTATTCAGAAGCTTATTCCATTTGTGCTTCGTAGGATACACCTATGGCCAAATACGGAAATTTTCCATTTCAATTATATTTCCTCAAGTAAGCACAATTTCTCCCTCTATTAACTTTTTTTTACTATGTTCCAGAGAGGAGTGGGAGAAAAAATAAAGGGGAGAATTAGAGTAGTCACATTTACACAACCCTTATTTATATATATAAACTAATCACTGACCCAACAAGGCCGGCAGCAGCTGCGATGTTGCCTTCAGACTTGTCGACGTCCTGGGCAACCATCGTGATGAACTGCACAATGAAGGCAACGTGAGGCTCAAGAAGCAGCACATCAGGGCTGGGGGTTGGACCATCACCCTTCAGTCCCTGCACTATGCCAGTGTATGCCTCCAAGACCCCCTCCCGCAGTTCATTCAGGTAATCTATCATGTCATAGTCAGACTGCAACCAAAACACACATCTCTGCATTCTCCCTCACACTACACCCAAATTATGATAAAACAAGCATTTTAAAAATCTATTAAATTATGCTGATAATCATTAAGTTTCCAATTAATATAGCAAAACCCATTTTTAGCACCAAGGAATTTCTTTCTGTATAAACATTCCGTGTAACCAGCATTATGAAATTTACAGGATGCTTAAAACTGTCTCTAGCCCTAGTAGGGGTGAAGTGAGAATAAAATGGAGAATTGGAAAAGTGGAAAGCGGGAGCAGAAGGTGGAAGGCAGGAGAGGTGGAATGCTTAAGTGATGGAAGGCTTCATTAAGGAAGGCAAGAATATTAGGAATCCAACAGGACAGCGACAATACAAAAACCTCATTAACAAAATCTCGCTTAAACCACTTCTGTTTATATACAATACTTTTAAAGTCCCATAAAATAAAATAGGCTCTATAACATTAAACTACTATTCGCTTAGTACGGAATACATTTACATAATATGTAATTCAAAGTAGTGTTAATACCACAAAGCTTTAAATACATGTATTTTATACTGTTAATATAAAATTCACCAGCAGAAACAACATACTTATGAATAATATTCATCGCCAAAATGTAAACAAACTGTTTTACCAGAGATGAATAGGTTTCGCAGCATAACATTGTAAATATTGCTGACACGGGCGTGCTCTAGCAGTTGCACTCATTACTATAATGGACTGGGGGACCATTTTGTTAAACCAAGCTGATGTTTTTTGTGAGAAGTGATAATGTTACCAGTAGGGATGTAACGATTCCACTTTTCTCCGATTCTCGATCTGAATGCCGATACCACTCTCGATTCTTGATTCCAAAACTCGCGATTCCTTTAGTTACAGACACTTACTTTACAGAACTAATTAATATATAGGAGGGTGTGAAATTTAATTACTTAAACTAGGCCTACACTAGTAGTAGGCCTACTACTAACATTAATAATATAACACTTGAACAGTGGGAGAATATTCATATGAAATTTCCAAAAGTTCAAAAGAGGCATACGAGATAATATTGAAAATGTACATATATACCATATATTTCGTCCACATAGTTTATCCGAAAATAATCCCAAACTTCACTTGCAATGAAAAATGTTCACCAACATGATAAATTATTAAAATGTTTGCAAGACTGGCACTTATTAAAAAGCAATCATAGTTAAAAATTTTTAAAGCAGTAATTATTTAAAAGGTTCCAATTTTAAAATACAGTATTATGTTGGTAAACTCACAAACAATTTTTCTGGAAATGCAAAGAAGTTTAAAATTATATTATTTATTATATTATTATATATAAAATTACATATTTAAAACTACACTAATAAATTTTAATGCAAAGGAATTATGAGATACATACATAAATTAGACAAGCAGTATCCATGTAATATTAATATCATCTACATTCTTTTTTTTTAAAGAAAGTCTTCTCCGACCAGTTCAGGTCTGTGTTTGTATTCATTTCTTACACACTTTACACTCGCCTTTGCACTTTTATCTTTACATAAAATGTCCAAATGATCAGATATTTTACAGTCTTTTACATCAGTTGCAGATCTTCCATAATTTATGGGACTAGATATTTTATGAAACAGTTCGTTTAATGTGTCAATTCAGATACCACACATTCGTTGCACGCACATCCATCAATGTTAGTAAACAAGTGGCCGTAATAGATTACTGCACACATTCGAGTTGTGAGTGTTCACTTCGCACGATTGGAGGCGGTTTGTTGTCAAACTCTCTATAGCTTATCTCGAAGTACATGTTTTACAGCTTGTGTAATCTTTGGAATGTTTGTTTACATTTAGTCTCAGAAGAAAAAATAATGTATTTACGTTTGTTGTTGCATTTAGAACTATGACTTCCTAGATTTAAAAATTGTCTCTAAACGAAATCGAGAATTTTTTAATCTCTAGAATTTCTCAATATTCCCCGAGACTCCCGCGTCTCTAGATTTTTACAGTGCAGAAGTACATTTGTGATATTATATAGGAGAAGAGTTAATTTTTTTGGAGAAAGCTTATTTAGTGAGATATAGCACATTTGATGTATTTTGTGTTATTTAGCTTTTTAACTTGTATTTCGGTGTTATTTCTTTTTATCGCTATTTACCAAATTATGCCTCTAGTGATAAGTTATGTATTTGTACGAATTGGGTTTTAATGCTTTGATTCTTCGTCTTCCGATTCAAGAATCGCGGTAACAAGGAATCGAGTTTGACATCCCTAGTTACCAGTTAATCAGTTAAGTTGATGACTACAGCAGTTACAAGTACATTATAAAAAATTGTTGTTAAGTAAATGTGTGAAAATATTTTTAATGGAAACCGCCATTATTATAATTTTTTATTTTTTTTTATTATTAACAAACTAGTGACTTTATTTCTAGTATTTTGCTGGGTATATAGTAAAATACATAAACTATTTGAACTAATCTGTTAGCAAGTAATCTTTTTTCTTTTCTATTTTATTGTTTTATTTAATACCAAATTTGTTAGTGTACGAAGTGCTCAAATTATGTTCCCTTCAGGTTTGTATTAATGGGGCTTGACTGTAGCTTCAACATTTCCTGCATACAAGGGACTGGGCATGAGATTAACAGGAATTAAACCTGTATCACCCCATCACAAGACTGATGATATAGAGGTGCATTAGCCACCCAACCTTCATGGCCCTCCAACAAACAATGACTCTCAAACAGCCAGCAGTACTGTCAATGATGCAATGTTTATTTATAGTGGAAACTCAAACCATCAAACACGGTTGGACTGAAAGTCAGAATCCACAGAGCATTTTCTGTGGCCCAGAAAAAATTCCTATGTAAGTAACGATAAAAAAGTAAACTTTTGCCAAAATCAAAATTTAATTTTTACCAAATCAATCAAACAAAAATTTCTGTACCTTCCCGCAATGACATGCTATGATAAAACAACGAAGCATGAACAAAAAAGTATAAGTATCAACTGTACTCACCAAGGTGTACAAAGTCGGTATACAGTACATTATGTTCACATGCACCAGATATAAATCAATAATTATAGATAATGCAAATAAAATAAACTTTCACCACACATTGCTTTCGTTTACGTCCCACTGCCCTACATTTAGTCCTGTTTATGTAATTTACTACTTTAAAAATTTTATTTACAGAGGCCTAACTGCACTTATATGCGAAACTATATGGTCCATTCCCCACTAAACGGTAGTACTAGGAGCCCTGCTAAAGATCTACTCGCAGGCCAGTTTTGCATCCTTCTGCCAAATGTAAACAAAGATTGCTATGTGACTGCCATGTAGCATCTGTCAAAATCAATGTTTACATTCCATTGTGTGTGTACATGTGTTAGTATACTTTTGCTACACCTAAACAAACAATGAAATGTGACTTCTACATTAATACCTGTCAAATGTGTTGTTTACTGTTTACAGTTTTTCAAAGAATTCTGTCATATTCCAAAAACCATTCCATACTAATATTCACAGTTTATGCCTCTAACATTTTTTATGCCAGTTTTATGGCGCTTTAAAAATGCCTGAATTGATGATAGTTCTTACAGTTACTTTATACTAACATACAGTAAAACTCTGTTAAGACGTTTCTGAAGGGACTGAAAAAACAATCCTCATTAACCAGGAAAACTTCTTAAAAGGGTCAAATTACACAGGTGCAGATAGATAAAGTGCATAATTATTCAAGTAATTAGGCAGGAAAACTTCGTAAGTGGGAACTTCTTAACAGGGTTTCACTCTATTTGTTTTCCACGACATAGCACAGCACATTACATGTAATGCACGTTAGTATTTTGCTGCGACTGTGTTTAAAACTGTTACAACTGCGAGGTAAAGCACAATAGTATTTATCCGTTTGTTATTGATATGTGTTGGGGTTATTTCTTTAAAAGGACTGTCTCAGTTGGAACATTAAAACAAAGGAACAACCAGTCCAACAAAAAAGACATTAAATACAAGCACGCAATTTGTGTTGCTTAGTTTTTGTTGTACAAATTTAAAAGATAGTGGTGCACATGCACACAAATAAGCTTACCGTAACTTTTATTCCATTCTTATTTTTCTATGTATTGCTACTTACTGCTTATTAGGTTTATTGAGGGTTGGCTTAGTATTTTATTGGGATTGTGGCAAATCACGTTACACGACTATGTTTCAAACACTTACAGGAAAGTACTACGTTGTGATAAATAATCAGATGTCAATGTAAAAAAAAAAGTTTACAGTTAAAACGTATAAATAATGCACATCAAATATTTGAAATTACGCACATACACACAGATTCAGCATAACGATTACCACGCAGCCACGACATGCCATTTCACATGCAGAGATTAACCAAACACACGTAAAAGATTATTTATAACTGTCGTGGAAAAACAGAATGTGTGTACAAGACACAAATATACTAAAATTAACTTTCAGTGGAAGTCTGTAAACATTCATGCTTCGAATCATGTACTAGTGCAATCACATCACAGACAAGTCGCATCGCATCTGTAAGATTATGATTTCAACATACAGCATCTGTATGCTAGCAAAGCAAATTCCTCTATCGATAAAAAAATGAAAAGTGGCTAGTAAATCAGCATCTTGTTCTCATAGCAAAATTTGCTATGTTTGGAGTTTGTAAACGTCTGGGTTACAAGATGTGAGTAAGCACAACATAAAATCAAAATCAATACGAACAAAAAACAAAGACAATTTACTGTCATTTTACAAATAGTTTTGTTTGTTTGTTTTATTGAATCCATAACCAATATTAAAAATTATTAAAACAACACTCGAACATTTTAAATAATAAAGTTATTTTTAAATAACCCATGATTGCTAACTCTATCTTTTAACTAAAACAACTGCCAATACAAACATTGGGCACGCGCCAATGAATGACAGCCAGCGGCTCGTCCGATTACATCACATTTTCCCCCACTGCAGACTTACCAACTTTTAAAGTTGCCAATCAGTACAACTGCCCACAGCAATTTCACATACACTAATTTTCTTAACATTTGCGAGTAATTCAAGCAATAAAATTCCAAAATTTTACAATGAAAATTTAATAATACAATCTAACATTTTTTCCAGTGTTTCAGACCACAAACTATGATTTACCCTACAGAAGACTTCTACATCATCGAAATGTGTTAGCTTAGTATGACATGCAAAGAAAAAATATACTTATTCCTTGCCTTGAGTGAAATATACATAATTTTAAGATAAATTCCATGCCTTATTTATTTTCACATTTATAGTATTAATACACTTACCATAAAAGTATTAGAAATTAAATTTGTAATATACAAAATCCCTATTCTGCAATTATATAAATTTAAAATGACTTAAAATTTTTATATCAAAAATGTGCATATGCTCACATGTCAATTTGGGGGGGGACTGGATCAAGTCAGATAGAGGAAATGTGGAAATTGTTTATCACCGGATGAAAAACAATAGTAAATCTACTGCTACCTGAAGAAAGATAAATTTATTATTCAGTTTGTTGTTTTGTGTTGGTCATTTTCAGACTGTACACACACAAAACATGTAAAATAAATATGAAATACCAGTTGTAAACATAAATGGCATGTAAAAAATCCAAATATGTAGGTACTTGCATTCAGAATACTGAACATAAAATCACTAAATTTTGACAGTTCTAGAAAAGTAGCGCGGCCACAACGTAGCCTAGTTAAACAGCTGCTGCGATCAATGTAGGTTACCATTCCAACATACCTTGATTTTGTTATGGCAAAGTCATACTTCTGGGGCTCCGTGAATTTTATTGACAGCAGATTGGATGGGGTTGGGAGAGACTTTAGTTTAACGTCTTTCATGAGACAGCGCTTTTTGCACCTATTCTTGTGAGAATATCATTTTTAATTACACATTGTTTTAACGGAAGTGTCGAAAATTTGCTCGTTATTTTGTAAATTCGTGATTTGGTAGGCGACATCGAAGGTCACTTGTTTGGCACTTGCAGCAATGAATTATTACATCCACAGTGAAAAATATTTTTATCTAAATGTAATACTTTAAGAGGATGTAATATTTTTGCAATTATCACTGGAATGCTATGAATACATTCATAAATAAGAAAATAAATTATGAAATAACGACACTTTTAAAAAATTAGGTTGTGCAATTATCAACATAGCAGAGCACTTACTTGCTTCTTAAAACATGCCTATTGTATTTTATGTAGGATTAATTTTTTTTAAATCATTTTATTTACACATACATGTTTTTTTAAGTAAAAACAAGAAAAGCACTGATTTTGTCATTGTATTTTTACTAACATCCGCTAAATAAAAAATACAAAAAAAAATCATTTTTGTATACAAAATTGGGTCACAAAATCTGCGCATTTGGCCATGGCTTCAAATTATTATATAACCTATCAAGTTACAGAAAGAAAACACAGTAAATTTGAGTATTAAACATGTTTGTGTGTAATTTTTCCATACAATAAACAGATCAGAAATAATGGTTATCTATACCACATACATTTCAAACAATTTAATAACTGTTCCAAAATAAGTTAATTACAATACATACTGACTTACTGTTTGTAATTCCTATTTACAACGCCTGAATACACGTTCTGTTACAATTCTTATTACAAGTTTCTCTGCCATCGATACAAATTAATTAGCTGAATCATTAAATAAATATGACATTTCACTGGCTTTCAGAAACTAGTAAACTCAACTGCAGAACGAAAACACGGACCAAGCCATTCACGTGTCGATAATGGCAGTGTTACAAATAGCAAGAAATGCGCTCTCATGCACTCGCACTCAGCAATGACGTCAGAGAGTACTGCTCCAAATGTCCAGGGAGAGCGAGTGCGAGTGTTTGTTTACAAGTGATTGCACATGCATGCTTGCTATCCGTGCTTGATACAGCCGCCATTCTTTTGTTGATTGTCAAATATAAGAAATGGAACAGAAACAAGCTTTCATTCTCTCTATGTTATTGCAGTACATATTTCTCAATATTAATACATATGGAAATGTGTTAATAATATTAGAATAAAGGGAGTTAAATTTCAGAGTTCAAAGAAATAAGAGTAATAAATAATAGTAGTTTAACATATGAAATCATTTTATACAGATTTCTTTTTGGAAGTATTCCTGTTTTTAACATGATTTCTACTGTTGCAATGCATTAGTACCACATAAGCCACGATAACTGTTATAGGCCATTCACGGTAAAGTGAGCACTTTTTAAGGCCGTTCCAAATTTTTCCTTGTAGATAATTTTTGCCTTTTTGTTACTTTTTAATATCAACATTGCCATGTGAGTGATAAATAAGGTGTATATACTTTCACCACAATCAAAAGGTAATGCCTCAGTGTGCAATGAAACATATTTATTGGAGTCTAATGGCTGGTGCGAGGGCCTTATAAAAGTGCTCACTTTACCGTGAACAGCCTATAACAGCAATATATATTTTAGTGTCCGAGCAAGATGTTATCAAGCTAATCGAGTTTCGGAAAGAATTGAATGTAAAGTTTACAGGAAAGAAGGGAACAGCCGCAAATAGCTGGACCTTAGTTTCCGAACGCCTGAAAAATGGTGCTACTGCCAAGCACTGTAAGAAATGGTTTATACATATACATATCTACAGTAGAGCACCACTTGAACGAATGTCAAGTTAACAAACACTTCACCATAACGAACTTATTATTTGGTCCCGCCAAAACACCATACCTTTATATGCAAATAACTTTCAGTTATAGAAAATTTTCGGTAAAAATTTGCAGGACGTTTATTCAATATTCACGCTAACGACCACTTTGTAATCGTAATATAAAATGCAAACAACGGCAAAATTACATTGATTTTTTAATTTTTTGATGTTAAAAACATTAACAAACCGCAACTGTTTTTTGGTAGATAACTCAGTCATAGATGATACAATACATTGGTGTGGCAATACGAGACAAAAATCGTAAACCGCAGTGCTACTAGTGTACCTCTGCAACTAATACGCTACATCATTGTGTAGCACAGATATGAAGCCTCTGACTTTGCCGAAGTTTTAAGTACAACAAAATGCTGTCGCTATATCTTTGGTCTATTCTCGCATCCATGTATTTTACCGTGAATTGCAAATAAATTTTAACAACTTTTAACAAGTTCGTTCTTGATTACTTGCTATAATTAAAGCTGTAGATAATGGAAAGGGGGAAAAAAGAAATTGCCACGGAATTTGGCATAGCGAAATCTACATTGTCAATGTTCTGAAATAGAGAAAATAAATTTTTTATCATCCGACCGAAAACGTGATACGCCTCAAAGTGACAAGTTCATAGGCAAATATTTAAAAATCCTGCCACTGTAGGTAAAACATACCATATACATGTTGCTCACATGTGCCTTTAGTATCAAGATATGGCGAAAAGTCCAGGTTCCAAGATTTCATTTTTATGCTTCAAGCCTTTGAAGTTTGCGATTTGAACACGCACCTCGAACAAAGTGCAAAATTCAAAGACTCATAGCAGAAATATCGAGGCCAGGCCGCACTCCGTCGGCAGGAGGCCAGGCCTCCATCCTTCCGCTGGCCAAACTCACACCCCTCTGCTGCCATACACATTCTACACTAGACCCTCCTCCCCCCCTCGACAGCCAACACTCTGTTCCATCCCTACCACCAGGTCACACCCATATCCCTCTTCTACCTTCCAATATCCACCCTTGTATCCATGCCCATACACCCCTCTTCGCCCTTCGTCTTTTCTTGAAAGTACTGAAATGTTACTACATAAACACACCCGTCAGAAGTGAAGCTGAAGACCACCAGGCACAAAGCTAAATACACACCTATTAAGTAGCCACCCAAGCTGTGCCAAACTTGTAGCATTAGGTAGAGTTTATACTACTAGAAACTCCTACACCGGGTGAATCGAACAGACTGGGTTATTCCATACTCTGCCACCACTTCTGATGGGGCCAGAAAAGAGCTGGAATCAACTTAGACTGATTGAACCTCTGTGGATACCACCTCCTCTAGGGGCTCGGTAAAAGGAGCACAAGGTAACCGCTCTTGCCTAGGAGACTGCAAACTATTCAGGACACAGTAGAGAAATGAGGCACCGGCTTACCTTCTGAGAGGCTGTTTAGTTCCTTTCCCCTTATGCTGTACTTTTGGAAGGGAGGCGTACGGAGAAGGTTAAAAAAGGCATTATACTCCAAAGGTAATTCAACTTGCATACCCTTTTCTACTACTGCCCTCAGCAGTTTTCACCCCACAGGGTAGAGTTCCAACCACCTACGATACTGAGAGGCCTCACCCCTCAGTCCTCCCACAGCCTTTACTCCCGCCATTGATTATTAAGCTTCCTAGGAAGCCTCACCCCGTAGTCAAGGCAATCCTACGAGAAGAACCTCCCCTGAGTCTTGCCTGCCCTTGGTTTGGGGCCAACCTGCGGGCAACCCTGCTTCCAGAGAACTTGTACAACAGGATCTCTTGCAGCACTTCGCATCCCCAAAAGTCACCACTAACCAGCAGCCCGCCAGTCATCTGAACAAGATACCGAGGAGGAACTTCCAACTACCAGGTAAACCAGCGATAAAGGATCAGTCAGTGCAAAGGGACAGTGGCTGTAGATTTCTTACCAACAAGACAGGCCACCAGACTTGTCTTGTATACCGGCCGGACACCCCAGAAACCTTAAGGCAGTCTCCCATATATTTCTCACAATTCTGGCATCGCTGTATAAAACTGTGACCACAACTAAAGCGTCATTCATAAACACATATGTCACTAAGATGTGGTACTAAACCTCCAAGTCATTGGTCCAAGTTTGATGCAAATGTCCCCAACAAATATAACCCCAACCCAGCCGAGCATGCGCTAACGTTAATGAATACTTTATTTCAAGAGTTACAAACTGACATTGAAAATCACCAGTGCATTGTTATATTGTATTGACACTCAAGTGCAGAAGGAAAAAAAAAAAAAAACACGAACCAGACAATTTAATTGTTGCATCAGATGATGTGAGATTTATATTAAAATATACATACTATTTTCCTTTCTCGCTGTATGGAGGCAAATATATTACTCATATTGACAGACACACACACAGAGATTATATATATATATATATCAAAACATTTTGAAATAAGTAACAATTTTCAGTATTGTGGAACACAAAAATTAACACTTGAATCTTGTCGACATTTTCAAAGAACCATTGTTCTTTTTCTATACACATGTTACAAAATGTTAAAAGTTGGCATCTAGATTGTAGTGTAGTTCAAATTACTACTGCTTGGGTGCTTATTATACATTGTATGTTTCAGTACAAAGAACTTCACTGAAAAAACTGTGATTTTTTGGTCCCTTTCTTTATAGTGAAGATTTACTCTATGTTGCAAAATGCAGGAATGTATAAAAGGGCGAAACTGGTTCTATTAACATTATATGGAACCAAAGAAAATAGTTGTACTCCACCCACCAATTAAGCTTTTAAGAATTAAAAAAAACTCCACGCTCAATTTTTTAAATCAGTACTGCAAATGAATTAACTACTTACTTGACAAAAACTCACTCGTAACAATGTATTACAATACAACTACAAATTTTAAACTGTGGTAACATGTCATGCACATGGTGAAAGATAACGAAACTATACCAACCTTTGTGACATGTATTTGTGATGCCTGAACTAATGTGCGTAGTACCACATCCAAGTACTTCTTGAATTCGGGACCAATACTCAAAGCTATGTCGCCAAAGACGGACAGGATCTGCGGCTTCACTGACCGATGAACTGAATTGTCCTGAAAAAGGAAACGAAGCAATATAAACATGAATAATAATTGATTAAACATAAATATGTTCAATTTTGTGGTCGATGGAAGCTAAAGTTCGGGTTTTGTAGGGTCATGAACAAATTCAAATCACCTGGTCAATTACATAAGCAATGCTAGAAAATGGACCAAATAATACAAGTTTTTTCTACCATGATTGCAGCTCATAGTTAGGTAATATGCTTTAAGTGCATGTGTTGGAGCAGACATTAAAAACATTTACACCTGCTCAGTGCCTAGCGACTGACTGCCGTAATAAGATGAAAGAATAAACTGTGGAAATTTGTTCCATGCTAAGTTTCAATGCTGCTATTTTAGTAGCATAATATTTGTTGTGTACTTTGCATTGCATTAACCATATCAACGAACACACGACTCATTCTCTTTAAATTGTTAATGTAGGCCTATTGCTTTTATTTAGAAGTGCTACAACATTGTTTACAATACCTACCCTCATAGTGATAGGCTATCTTTGTAGTTGTGCCAGAGCTTTATTTCTGTGTGCGTATTTAATCTTGAAATTCCTGTGCGCTTTAATATGCTTATTTTTATATTTTTTAATGAAAATGCTACAAAGTGATAAATCGTATTTTTTAAATTGCTACAAAATGATAAATTTCAAATTCAAAATGCTAAATTTGATTATTTTAAATGCTATAAATCACTATCTCTAACTATAACCTTAAGTTAAACACTGCTAGTATACAATAAAACTTATTAAGCTGCTTACAAATTTCCATTTACATCATTTGGTCTAATAGACCCAGTGCAATAATTGACATATTTTTGGGTGCGAGCTCTGCCGGATTAAAGTATTATTTTAGTCACAGCTACCTAGTGTGTGGTACAATGGATTTTCATTATTCATTCCTATTATTTACGTTTTACAATATTTCCCGTTCATCTATTTTGGTCCTATCAAAATTGCCACATAAATAATGCTACCTGCTAACCACATTCAACAATAGCCTATAATTTGTATATCCATAAGGTCCGTTCAAAACAGATGGTAAATTTGAGGGCATAGAAACTGAGTTGCTGTGGTAAAAAGAAACATCTTTCATAGACGAACCCTTACTATATAAATACGCTTTCTACATGCTTATTGCAGAGAGAAGCACGGGAGATTGTGTACAATGCTGCAGCGCAATTCAGTGAACAAAAAAAAAATTGTTTCAATTTACATACATCATTGAAGCAACAAGTGCCACAACAGGAAATTCAGAAGCAACAGTCAAACAAATTTGGCAGAGGGAAAACAGGAAAACCAGTCTGACTTTTCAATATCTAAGATTGCAAATAGACCGCTAGGCTACTAAGAATATATTAAGGACAGGAATCCAAGTACTCACAGTCTAGTACTTGTCGACAGGCACACACACAAAGTAGCACGACAGTTTTTTTATGTGGTTGCACGATCGCGACGTTTTGCTGGCTAAGCCAGCTTCATCAGGCGGCGAGTTGTAGAACATTGCAGTTTGGTGGAAGGGCGCTGTTAGTAGTAAACCTAGTGGTCGGGTGGCGAACTAGGGTTGGGCGGGAAAATTGAGAAATTGCAGGTATAGTAAGGAGCTATGATAATTTTATATTGAGGCCTGGTGGCTGCATGGATTTAGTTATAAATTGGGGAGCTAATTTCCAGCGTCTTGAGTTCTGAGCTATTACTTGAAGGTGGTAGGGCTCTCACAACTCTAGTACTGTAGCAGGAATCAAAATCTTTGTTGTGCCATGCTGCATGTGCTGCAACTGGTTTGTCCTGTAGGTTATGCCATAACAACTTTAATTTTTTTTGTTGCAAAATATATAAACAAAGCACAACACTTCCTTGCTTTTTAAAACATGCCTAGTTTATTTTATGAACAATTATGTTTTAAAAAATATTTAATTTGTGCATTTGCACATGTGTTTTGAAGATAAAACATATGGTGATGTAATTTTCCATTTTTTTTTTGCTAATATCCGCAAGATAGAAAATATGAAATACCGAATAGAATACACCACCATTTTTGTATACAAAATCGGGTCATGTGAAGATTTTGTCAACAAAATCTGCCATTCGGACATGGCCTCCAGGCGATCAGATACATGCTTCAACGGGCGCAAATCGATAACTCGCGCTGGTCTCTGTAATTGGCTGACAGTTAAAAGAGATAAACATCAGCTCACGCGGCACAGCGATAGACGTACATGGTACCGCTGCTTGAGAAATTTCATTTGAGTTACTGCCAGAAAGTGAACAAATACTATTGTTATAAATAAAGAATGAAAAATATTTACATTGTTATATTCAGGATAATGTTATACCAGGGTTCTACTGTAATGGACTTTTTTTTAACAAAATTTGTATAGGAATTTTGGCATGACTGTGGAAATTGGGATTACAGACTTCCAAACCATGTATATTTCATATAATGTAAAAAATACACATATCTTTCTGTTGTGCAAATAACAAGTGTTATTTTAATAACATTTAAAATAATTTTCTAACCATTTTATTTTAGTCTACCTTGACCATCAACATTTACAATGTGCAATTAAGGCAAGGTAAACCTGAACTTCCTGTATGAAAATGCTTATGCTCAAATCCTGTCTATTATTTAGAACCACAGGATTTGAGAGATTTAATATATCTCGGATTTGAATGTCCCATTTCTAGAAATAACCACTTGTTGAAATGACTAGCATCTCTCCACACAGAAGCACGCATTGCTATAAAAAATGGCACAGAAGCAATAATATTTAAATTGTGAAAGAAAACAGATAAGGAAAGAGAAATAAGATGACATTACCCCAAGGTTTTCCAAGAGTAGCATCATTATTTCATCGCAGTATGGCAGCACCTTGCTCTTAAGGGCTCTCCAGATGTCGCCTGTCAAGCCCACAGCGGCCCCACACACCTGTAAAACACCACAACACATTAGCAGCTTTCCATGAGAACAGTATCCGGCTACATTATACAAGATCTTTAGTTGATCACATGAAAAATTACTCTACATTACTAGGCTATTCACGATAGTGAGCACTCTAGAAATCAACACTTTAAAACAAAACCACTGCCACAACTGCGTATGTATAACCGCATGTGTCACCACACAGGCTGGGGATGAACACACCCAGTTACGTTAGTAGTGAAATTTTAAAAGTGTTAAGAAATAAAGCTGTATTGCAATTGCATGTTTAAATTTATGACTACTTAAGTTGTTTGAGGTTTATTTTATACACTAAGTAATTATTGCCGTAAAAATTAATGCATTTACTGTAACTCATAATATGTCACGTGATCAGCAAAACTGGCAAAATCAACGGTCCATTCTTGTGGTACCTTCATGCTTGTTTGACTTTGCGTGTTGGAGTGGTCAAGCCGCAAATTTGGTAGCTGGAAGCAATTGTGTTTTAATATTCCCTCATTTCTTGTTAAGCTTATCTGCAATCAGCTTTGTTTTATTATAGGTTGTAAAGCGTTTTTTTTGTTGTAGTGGTTTTGTATAAAGTCAAGAGTTCCAGCAAACAACTTACAAATAGTCAGCATCAGGAAGACATTATAAACCTTGCCGAAAGTATTTATTCTTTAATTCGCAGAGGACAGATGAAGCCGTGCAAGGTCAACGAACAAGTTGCAGAAATTATGAAAATTTCAACTGCAACTGTCCAGAGGTAAGTGTGTGTTTTTACGACGTGTTTTCCCAACAAAAAAAAGTTATTTTCCGCCTATCCCCAGTACGTTAGTGAAGTCAATTGAAGGAAAAAGGAAAGTAGAAATCGTTGTTGGAAACATGATACTATAAACAGAAAATTAAATAATAACGAAAATTAATGAACTACAGCATAAACATGACAATATATTCATACGAGTTTTCGAAGTAAGGTATGTCTTAAATTTGACAAATATTAGAAAAAGTTATTTGTAAATATCTACATACGCCCCATCTGTTTATTAAACCTTTCTTTTAAATCTGCCTTGAATAACAAGTACAATTTTGCCGTCAATAATTATACACAAGTATGACAGATTTTGTTATCACTGTGTTGTTTTGTAATATAGGCCTAACCTCAAAACATCTGTACGTATCTACTTATGCCCAGACATGTAAACTTTCTTAAATCCACCTTGAAACAAGTACAAATTTTGTCATCAGTGATTATACGTTAATTTGACACATTTTGATATCACTGTGTTGTTTTGTAATGTAGGTGTAACTGCAAACTTGTGTTCATGTAGTTATTTATCCCAAGTGCGAGTGGTGTAAGTTTTACTATTGTTAACATAACATACACATCACAGTCTGATGCTACACCAAAAATGTCCCAACATTTAAAGTATACAATCTTGAAGTTGGTTTGGTTAACTATACACGTAGACCAATAGCTTTGCTTGTTGCCGACATTCTTTATTGATGCAAGTGTGATTGTTATATTTGGTAATGCTTGTTAAGAAAAGTATTTACATGTAGGCATTGAAATTTAATGTGATTGTAAACTGTACAGTATAGTCAACATCCCAGACTACCAGAGTTATTGTTTATTTGGGCAAGCATGTTTTATATAGGTTAGGTTGCGTTACGCAGTGTATATGTTAAATAAAGTATTTCTAAGAAAATGTATAAGCCGGCTATCTAAAAGTGCCAGACTACAATTGACATATACCTAACTCATTCTCAGTTATAGCAATAAACACAAACAAAACACAAAAGCCCAGTGGCCTGGTTACAATTTATATAACGCTCATAATATTAGTTAGATTAAGTTGCTACAACTGTACCACAGAAATTAAGTTCTGCAGCAGGTTTAAAAAAAAAAAATCTTTTTAATTGATTTAAGATGTTATAGATGATATATTATTTAATTTCTATTTCTACGATTAACTTCCTGAAAGCATTACAAAACTTCAGTGTTGCAATTATCCACAAATAAACGTAAGAAAATATCTTTGCAAGGAATGAAGACGAAATTCACACTTTCTCGATTCATAAATGAATTTTTTCAATTGATAACTTAGTATAAGAATTGACACATGCCGCTTATAACAATAACTATAAACGATTACGACTCATCTTACTGCAACCATACTGTACTACTTCTACACACGTCAGTTTCAAACCCCGCGCCATTTCGTACATGGAAGTAACGGTATGCCGCAATCCTGGAGGGCGGCCGGACACGTGGATACTAGGGGTTATGAAACAGAGCGGCGCATCACCCCCCCCCCCCCCTTCACCTGCTGAGAGCCAACAAGCCATCAGCCGCCTCGGGCCATACATGAGCGCCACCGAGGATACACGAAGGCCGAGAGATGACCAGAGGGTGCTACCCCCACTCTGGCCTAACACCTGAGGGACATCATACGCCCTCCCCCACAACCCCCGCGACACGCATTGCCTCGCTACATAAGGCAGTGCGCAGCAGTCCTTGCCAGTTGCTCCTGCAGTCTTCTCCGAGCACCTGGGTGCTGGAGTCTATAGACCACCAAAGGCTGCCACCATTGACGACACCGTTATAGCTCTGCAGACCCGCTACCGGACGCTCCAGCAATGCCAAAAGCTACCAGAAGCTTTCTGTAGATTTATACATACCACACGTAATTCTTCTTTGTCTCCTACAGACACCCCCTATATAGTTAGGTTTGTATTTAAGTAATTTTCGTCAGTTTTCACTTAACTTCCCCACTTAGCTTGAGACCAAGTCACCGACACCTGGATACCGTAGGATTACTTCCAACCACTGTCTGCCTGGCAAGAGAGCACGTGTCACAGTGTTTAAAAAGTTTTTAATAATCACAGCTTTGTTTCTCTTACCCTTGAATCTCATTCACAGGGTAATCTGTCACCAATTACTGGGAGAAACTCGAACTGAGTACCGCTTAGGTGCTACGGCCTGGCCTTGATTTGAGATTGCACACCCAGTGATAGTCTTGGCAACCCACACGGCTCCAATGCTACTGATCAGCCCGAAAAGGTGGGCGATGTTCTGAAGCACCGGAGCTCGCGTTGGCAAGACTGTTGCTGGGCGACACTAATTTAGGGCTATCCGCATCCATGGTGCTCCTTTGGAGGTTCTCCGTAATTACACCCGCTCTATGCCATTCATTCAAGGTGAGGCACGGCATCAGGAGAGAGAGGCAGAGAGTTGCGCGCATTGATGAAAGACAACTGGTGGTCTAACCCCACTTACAGCTAGCCAACGATCCGAACGAGATTGTGCTACCTTACTTCGGTCACTGGCAACACCTACGACGATTGCCATTAACACAACTACTTTCTAGTCAGCACCGCTATATACACACCCGAACTGTCATCCAGTGGTAAGAGAGTTACTGAACAAGACCGAGAACTGGCTAGGTGTTTCTAATAGTAACTTCTGGAGCAGGGCATCAGAGGACTGGAACTGCGAGTTCTGCATTGTGCCACGTTGTGCCCTTGCTACCGCCCAAGCTGAAGACGAGCCAAGTAATCAGCTATATCCCGCTACCCCTTGCCAGCAAACCGACAAGGCACCAACCCCTAGAACCTCCCGTCCGTCATCGACTACGACTAGCTCCAAAAGGAGTAACAAGCCAGACCCCTCCAAAGGACTAGTAAACCGTAAAACCAAGAATGTTGTACCAACTCTTAAGGCCACATACCAGACTGCTATATCCAGCCGTAAGTAAGCATAAGGCAATCCGCACGCACAACCGACCTAAGGGCAACCAAAGCCACATGACCGTAATCTAGCCTTAGCTAATCTGACGCGTCAGTGTTATGATAGTTTTTACATCATAGAAGAATTTAAGTTGCATATTAAAATAACATTTTTTTGTGTGTGTTGGTCGTACACATGATAATGTAATGAGATTGTTAGTATTACTTTTATACTTTGTCCTTTATACTATCATTTTGCTGTCATTTGTAGATATGTATTGGTTTAACATTAATAATAAGACATTTCTTTCAGCTTTGTGTGTGAACGCATTAACCATTTTTTTTTTTTTTAGTATAGTAATTTTCTTTAAATACTTTTCTCATTAAGTTTTCAGTTTTGCTGCAGTCTTTGTGTATGTTACATGTTTTACATATTGTTAAGACATTTCTGAAGACTGAAAAAATAATGCTTATTAACAAGGAAAACTTCTTAAAAGGGTCAAATCACACATACGCAGATAGAGGTTCACAATTATTCAACTTATTAGACACGAAAATTTAAGTGGGAACTTCTCAATAGGTTTTCACTGTATATTGTATACGTTACATGTTTTACGTATATTGTATACGTTAAAGTAGAAAAGTTAATTTTCCTTACATATTTCTATACGTGTACCAAGTTGGGTGAAATTTGGTTCGCACGTTCAAAAATATAATTAAATCCATAGGGTTGATGAAACAATTTGGTTGGACCATAGCTGATTGTAACAGATACCAATTTTGGGTAAATCGGCCAATGTATCGGTATCTGTCCAGCCCTAAAATAATTGATCTTTACTGTAGCAAGTTTCAGAACAATTATCAGAAATCATAAGGTAAGACTGCTGTACTGGAACACATTTGCAGTACCCTTCTGCAATATTGCAACACATTGCAATATGAATATTTCCACACGTAGCACTTCGTATTTCAAAGAATTGCTCAAAACCCAGAGGATTAATTCATAGTCCAACAACTAAGTGTATCAAAATATAAAACGAAAAACAAAGACATGCTGGCATGTTACAAACTGTTTTAAACAAACCCATATTAAAAAACACCATGTTAGATCTCGGTAAAATCAGTAAACATTTGTGGAGATAATTAAATAATGATTGTGCACACTAGCTTATTTTTACATGACTGTTTTCGTTACGTATATTGAAAATTGCGTCACCCATCAACCAGCAATCAATACTACAAGCTGACTCCACAAAGTAAAATGTACTCATTCGACTAATAGCTACTACGTGATTTTGGTCCATTACTGGCATTAATGAACTAGAGCATTGTTACAAATCATCATCTTTTGCGCACCATGCGCACAGAAGAGGTTACGAAAAGTGACCATGTGCCGAATACAGCAGTCAGCATTTTTCGTTACAGAGGCGCGAAATTTTTTCACGCTGCGTAAAGCCGCGCTGTTTTTATTGTATACAATTATAGTGCCACAATTGTTTACATTAGTTTTGCAGTTACAATTTTGTTTGTATTAGCCATCTGAATAAAAAATAAATTGTTCTCTGTGGGACATAACCCGACTGCATTACATATTGTCCGTATTTCGTACAAAACTACATAGCATTAAAATGCCTTGTATATTTTCAGGGACCACAAAATTGCTTTGTATTAACGGGAACTTCATATTAACAGGGCTTTTACTAACAAGATTCTACTGTACTATCTGGCAGGCGAAGACTACTTGAATAAAAATGTGTGAGGAGCAAAACGAGCTAGTGCCAATTCCTACTGGGGA
Organism: Dryococelus australis; assembly: GCA_029891345.1. NCBI lineage: Eukaryota > Metazoa > Arthropoda > Insecta > Phasmatodea > Phasmatidae > Dryococelus > Dryococelus australis. Next base: position 52,622,117 of record CM057000.1, read on the forward strand.
AAATTTAAACTGCCTAACAGCCCAGAAGGAACGTCGTCACAACCTGCTACCATGAATAATGAAAAGAATAGCTTTCAGGGCAGGGATTCAGGTGAGGATGTAGAGATCTGGCTGGCGGCGTGGAGACGTTTGCCTGAATTGACCCACGTGGTGCACTTGCAAAGATGTACGAGACTGTACTTTGATATGTGGAGTCTAGCAGCATTTGCACTCTTTAGATTGCTCATGTTGTTGCAGACTAGAGTTCAAGAAACATCACTAACTCCAGCAGACATTACTCAATTCAGCTGACACGAGTGGCCTAGTGGTCAGAATCCTGGTGTGTTCCCTTTAGGTCTTGTTCAGATTGAAGACAGGATATTCCTGACTTTGACGAAGTTTTACTCCGGCTTATTATGTTAGCTAAGCCTTACTTAGGATTTAGTGCCCTACCTAGCCTTACCCTTGTGCCCTCAGCCTTATTCAGGCTGGAGGGTCGGCGAACACTGCAGTGTCTGGATCTCGCACCTCCTTATATACCAAAATTTTTAGCTTGTGGGCTCAGAGGAGTGCCTGAGGTGCTAGCCTCTCTTCGCAGGACTGGTTTATTTCAACTTCTGTGTGACAGACCCTTTCCTCATCTCCCATGTTGGTGGCTGTTGACATTTTTATCACCTCTGCAAGAGATTCTGGTGGCTGCGGTGTCCTTGTAGCGGGGCTGCTGCGATCTTGAATCATCCCTTGGAACTCACATCTCTAGTTAACTGGTGTCGATGGCTCCGTCGAATACAAACTCTCAAGTGGGAAATATGGGTGACCACATGGTGGCTTCTGTATACAGTACAATTTCTTCATGTCCTGTGTCTGTAATCACTCACTAGGCTGGGAGTGATATTGCAGGTACGACGTTAATTGACATGTTATAATATGACTTCCCCAAGAGTGTAGCAACTCTAGAGATGGGGTGAAGTTGAAACGTAGAACGCACATCTCAGATGCACAGGAATACGACATGCATGATGATCTTTCATCTCCTAACACTTACCATGCAATTGTGGTCGTGTGAAGGTGTCAGACTGGTAACTCAATGGTCACCGGAACGATCACCCACATACAATCCTGCTTTTTTTTTTAGTTGTATCTCAAACAGTTTGGAAATTACAGCTCACTATGCCTCTAAGAGCACTTAGGACATACTTGACTCCGTGACTCTTTTCACTGTTGGGGAGTGATGCTATGTTCTGAATTTGGTGACTACCGGTTCTGAATAACTATAAAATATGCTTATAGGTACACTTAGGACATACAGTAAAATTCTGTTGACATTTTTCAAGGTAAAGGCATTCAAAAAGTTCTTAGCTGGGAAAACTTCTTATGTGGGAAACCAAAAATTTTAGCCAGAGACTGAATTTTGTAATGACAAAAACACAATGTATCCATTAATATCAAATAAAACCACCCAACAATATAACCAAAAATAGATAAATTTACTGTGTATAAATTCAACAGTATTTATATATTTGATTTCAATAAATACTATGTATATCAAACGAACAGAAAACTGAAATGCAGATTTAATTCTGAAATGCAGGGTTAGGTTATTTACATCATCAAATATGACTTTTACATAGATATATACAGTACTTACTTTTAATCAGTGAAGAGGTAACTGGGTGAAAACAGAACTGTACTCAAAAAATACACTTAATCATGAAGGGATTCAGAGGGTCTTTATTTATTTCAATTGTTTGTTTATTGTTTTGTCCCACCGTTTACATTTTAAATTACAGTTTTTTGAGTAACTTGTAACATTTACATTTCAAACTGAGGTTATCTTAATGTCATGGTTAGGGGTATACAAAATTTACATTTGTGATAAAACCAATTTTAATGTTTTAAAACAAATAAACTTGATTTTTAACTTTTTGTGATACTAGAAAAAAGTTGGGAAAAACAATTTTCAGCTGCAAATAGTGTCATATCAAATTGATAGTTTTCATTCCACAAATTCTCAAGCGTAAGATAACATTAATTAAATAAGGGAATAATGAAACTAAGAAATTAGGTTATAATCTCGCTTAACTACTAGGAAATCACCCTACTGAGGAATATTGGATGGTATTTTGCATCTGGGGTGTGGGTGAAGTTAGTTTTGTTTGAATATTTAGGCACGTTGTATGACGTAATTTTCTTTTTAAATGATGAAACCCACCATAAATGCAAGCAGTGTAATGCATAATTTTTAAAACATGGCTTGAATGCAAGTGATGATTAAACTATATTTTGTAGATTTTGCGACACATCAGTGACTTGGGACCGTAGAGCTTGTGCGTAAAGCACATTGACAGAGGGAAGAAAAAAGAAAAAGCAATCACCTGAAAATTTAAAATTCAAGTTGATAGTCATTATGTCTCATTTAACAAAGTGTTACTGTTATTTTCATGTGGTTTTGTTTGTATTTACATAGTTAACTGTTAACCAAAAATAACACCAATTTCATAAAAAATAACACAGATCTCTAGGAATTAATAACCTCGAATTCTATATAAAATTAAACACCCAAAGTGCATGGCCCTAGTCATGGTTTATCGTCAGGAAAACTGCAACTTTTTAATGGTTATTACTTATATTTGCCGTCCCTTTTCAAAGATGTTAGAATTAAATGTAATGACCAGTAAATTAATACGTTGATCGTTTGAACTATGCAAGTCGTAAAACGAAATAATTTATGTTACAATGTTCAAAGTATTTTGATGAAAAATTAGGGGTAATTAATAAATTACTCACTGAATTTTTGTATTCCTGTAAATATTGTTAAGTCACAATTCCGTACAAGAAAAAATAAATTCCAACTTAATGTATCAACTACAAAATATCTGTGACAGAACATTTGTATTATGATGCAGTGTTTACAATTATACGTTGTCTGATTACTATTTTACAGATGGTAAGGTGACTTGAGAAAGTAAAATCACTGCACCGTATTACACAAAATGGTGTTTATTAAATGACCTTGTGATGCTTGGCGGCCATGCAAACTACTGTAATTTTGCTCAGCTTAGAGAAATTTAGCTTTAACGTCAAGAAAGTTTTCGCTTCCGTCAGAACTTTGCCTAAATGACGTTGGCTGCCCTGGGACATACATTTTCGTGTCTTGTTCACATTTCACGTCAAAATGTTTTGAGACTGTAGTTATTCGTGATATAACTGTGAATGAATAATGTAGAATTATCTTGAAAACACTGTTCTGTCGGAAAAAAATTGATTGTAATATGCAGGAACAATTAGTATACAAAAATATTAAATGCAGGGAAAATAACACAGAAGTATAAGGCGAAGTAGCAGAACTACTCATACTGAACGTTTTAGCTGGGAAAACGTCTCGTTTGGGAACATCTTAAACTAATTTTACTGTACTTTGCGCTCGAAACTCTTTTTACTGTTGGGAGTGATGGCTATGTTATATATTTGGTGAATATATATTATACGATTCAGAAATTACACCTCACTATGCCTGTAAGTGCACTTAGGACATACTTGATCCCGCAATTCTTCACTGGCGGGGGTGATGCTTATATTATGAATTTCACGACTATATCTTAAATGGTTCGTAAATTACTGTCAACTAAGCTTATAATCACCCTTAGCACATACTTGGCCCCACTGCCCTTTTCTTTGTTGGGGCGATGGATATGTTATGAAATTGGTAGTTGTATCTCAAACGGCTCGGAAACTACTGCCAACTATGCTTATAAGTGTCCTTAGGACAAACTTGACCCCACAACTCTTTTCGTTGTCAGGAGTAATGTTTACGTTATGAATTTGGCTGCCATATTTTAAATAGTTCGGTTATTACGGACAACTAAGATTATACTATATGAGAATTTAGGTCATCATACCAGACCTATAGATCCTTTTCATTGTAGGAGGTAATGCCTACGTTATGAATGTGGCAACTATATATTAAGCAGTTCATAAATTACAGACAACTATGCTTATACGTAGACATAGGGTAAACATGGCTCTGCAACCCTAGCCAGAGTACAAGCGGTGCCCCGACTCCCAAGCCCTCAACCCCCCCTCCATGTGGTATGTGTGGGCGGGAAGTGCGCACTTTCTGTAGGACAGAAAACAATAATATAAGTTGGGATCACCCAAAGAAAAACAGACCAGAATGCTGTCAGGGTAACTCCACACAGGCTGCTGAATCCAGTTGAAAATTTCTCAATTTCCGCACAATTCAGTCACATTGAGTAAACATCCTGCTGGATTGTACAATGAGCACTTTCTGTGTGCAAAATTGCACAAAAACAAGATTCTTTTGCGAAATGGTGGTTTTGCAATCATTTCTGGTGATTTTGGCTGTTTTCAGTGCGAAAATCTGGGTTTTCTGTGTGAAATGACATCAACAAAGATGACGGCCAGGGGACGGAGGCACCGACTCTCCATGCCCATGTCCTGGAAGGAACATTTTTATACTACAGAGGCGTCAGTTTTTGTATTTGAATTAAGATTAGAAATAAAAAAATCAACATTTGCACAGGTCTACCATTTGTATATGTTTACAAATAATGAACAGAAAAGACTGCCATTGCTTCAACACATACCTTCCTCCTCACCTATGATGTGTGATGCATTTTGGGCAATGGGAATGCACACTCTACTCACCGACTTCGCCCCATCTTCAAACACGCTGCTCATACAGGGGCAAACCATTACTCCTCTAAATACAACGGGAATGTGCCTACTGGGTATTTGGCACATATCAAGAAAGACTACATACATGTGGCCTGAAATTGTGCTGTTCGCCAAGAAACTCCAAGCATCCATCACACTATCGCCCAACCCCCCCTCCCCGCCCATCATGGGATATTACTGTTGACTGAGACATTGGCATCCTCCAGAATGGTCAAACTAGTGTCTCGGTTTCCCACTGGAGGCAGCACCTAGTCTACTCCAGCAGCTACACCTTCCAGTCTCTCACTGAGGAGATAAGGAATGTCAACGTATGCAGCAGAAGCAATAAGAAATGAAAAGCATCCCTTCAAAGCACAAATATTCAACCCCTGCGCAGAGAATCTAGCCACCCCCTCATGCCTCTGAGGGCCCACAAGTATCAAAATTTAGTATAAAAGGGCGGACAAAGCCCTGGCTCAGGGCAGTCTCTCCACCTTCCTGATTTCAAAGGCCAAAGGTAGCAGTAGGGGTAAGTGGTTCCCAACGCTGTCTCTCCCAGCTTGCAAAGGCAGGAGAACTTTCACAAGGGCACTGACAACTAGGCCTCTTCGTGAACGCGTTTCGAAAGACTGCACAAGAGGCACACTGCAGCTCTTCACTAGCAACCATCAGCAGCAGACAGCCGCTATGCAGATTCTACTACTGCCGGTCCACAATGCCATCCTCCAGAGGCTTCTGAAGACATAGTCCTGTTTCTACCCACATTCTGGTAAACCTCCAGCACCTCCCTTAGCAGCAGGTCACACCGACGTCCCTTCTTCTGGACCTCACACAACCCACCGGACTGTGTAGTTACTTCAACTACCCTTCCGGTAAATGAATTTAGGTTAGGTTCCTTAAGACACGTCCCTGATAGACTAGATGCTGACAAATGCGCTAGCCTTTCTTAAAATTAAGGTTTTACTAGTTATTACACCTAGCTCTTGCCCAGGTCATCTTCACCAGGATTAAAGATAATTTTTACTTCTGTGTGTGGCATCACCATGTTTTCCTTATAGCGTATAGTAAAATATGTATACTTTACCATATTCTTGTGAGTGTCTTAACATGTATAACCCTTTGACCTTTTATTTTAATGTGACTTACATTATTTTATTTAAACTTCTTTCGCTTAAGAAGCTTAAGGAAATTAACTGACTTTGAGGAAAAACTGGTAGCCGCATGGAACCACAAAAAAAAAAAGTGCACCCACACGTTAAGAGGCAAACCGATATCTGCCCACAGGTAAACCTTCAGCTGCGCCCGAATCCGCTAGGCACACTAACCTCAAAGAGAATTGACCAGGCCGGGTGTTATGTACTTCTCCCAGCTTGCAAAGGCTGGAGGGAGACTAGCAGCACTCAGGTCTGATCAACCTCTTGTGGGTTGCTCAACCAGGGCTCAGTAATCTGCACCACCCTCAGTTCAGTCCCAGTTTGCATAGGCAAGACTTTGGTAACACAGGGTGCTTGCTACCACTGTGCCATGGAAGTACACACAAGTGCTGCATAAATACCAGCTTCTTCTTGACACACTGCACCAGAGTTTAAATACCTTATGCCCAGCAGGACAGTATCAGTAACAGTCGTAGAAGGGTCCTGCTAGCTGAAGTGAGAGAAATTATTAATTTAACGGCAGTAGAAACTACAGAAGGTAATATAGTGATTAGGGATGTGCGAGCACTAAAATTTTGTTCCAGTCCAGCTCGAGCAGAGTATTAAAAAAAGTTTTAATATATAGAGTTGAACTGGAGCAAGTTTCTACAATTATTAATAACACTGTCAATATAAAACTACTAGTAGCCCACTTCACACAAATGGACATGAACCAATTACAGCATCTTCTTACTAATTAAGAGTATTAAAACAATACAGTTTAATGGATTACCTAAACCATATTATAAAGTGGCCATTAAATTATTTCCATATCAAATTTTAAAATCTAATATCGTACAGTAATAAAATCAACACGTAAGCTCACTATCTAATAATAAATCCCATGAAAAAAAATTACAGTGGGGGAAATTAATTATTCAATTGTAGTATTATTCTAATGAACAATGAAATACTTTTATTTCTTTTTACTTTACATAGGCCTATTTATTGACTTCTCGTAACACACTATACACAATTAAGGTTACTTGTTTACTTCTACTACTTTTGGAAATTATATTTTCAAACAAATACTCATTTTTCTGTGCTCCTTTAATTCTATTGGCAGAAGGGTTTACGTACATTACACAAAATAAAAATACATCTTTAGCTTCACGTCTACACGTTCCTACAAAACACAAAATAAAATTGTGCCATTTCCTACACATCTTCATGCCAAAGATGTTCCTACACGACACGTTTCGCTATGCACACGTTCATTACGTACACGTTTTTCATCAAAAGCGACACTGCTAGTGCTAAGTTTGATATGGCGAGCGATTTTTGGGTTGAGTGCTGCTTGCATGTCTCATCTTTAACGTTTGAAAAATGCAATTGTTTACGTTATGTTTTCTGTCAATACAAAGACAGTCTGAAAGTATTTTTAATTCAAAAAAGATCATTGTTTATTTACGTTGAAAACTAATGGAGTGAAAGAAATTTGTGAAGAATTTGGTGCATTTACGAGAAAGTTTCTCTCACTTAGCACTGAATCACACAACAATTTAGCTCTTCATAGTGAATAGTGCAACTTATCAGATTTTATAATGGTTATTTCGCATTTGCGAATTTTCCGGGACTCTACAAAGAGGTAATGCTCATATTTTCTTTCACGTATGCATAAAAGGTAGCACGAAGCTATGTGGTGAATGTTACTGAGTGCACATGAAGCAATAATAATTCGGCATATTCACCAATAGAAAATTCCCAAACTTTGCCCGCCATCTAACCAGTAGTAGTTTATTTTCTAATGCACATAAAATGAGACTTTATTTCTTGTATTATTCAGAACGAAATTGCAATATGCACTTTTCGAGATTGAGAAAATGATACAATCTTGAGTCGAGTAGTTACAAAGCTTGAAATCGTACTTGAAATTTCAAGTACTCGCACATCCCTAATAGTAATACATCCTACAACGTTCAGCCAACGGTGCCTTTATTTGGAATGCTGATAAAGTTCTCCAATAAAAACATCTGGTCAGAAAGGGAAGGCTCTCTTGGGTCTGGACTGTCAAATGAAATATTTTGGACATATGCCATTGCTTCAATAGTGTATGTCAAAAATATTTTGCTTAATTATTCAGTGGCACGGGCCATTATTGAAGGCCATGGTTTGTACACAGGACCCCTGTCAAAGTTGACAGGTATAACCTCAGCACTACAAAAATAGGTACAACCATAAGACACACAGTATTCAAGCAAGAAAAGCCTTTGTCAAAATCGCCTATGTATTTAATTGACGACAATTCCCGAATTGTAGACGACCCTTCATATTTTTCTATTTCTTTTTCTGCAAAAACCTATTCTTCCTTTTGAGTAAATATGGTAGGGACCTATGTATTTTGCACCTCAGTGCTTATCCCATCACGAACACCCTATAGTGTGCACTAAAGAATAGAGAGTGATGCTTCACACTTCTTGTGGTTGCGTGAATGTCTAGCAGAGCAGATGTGACAGTATTCACAAGCACAAATGGAAATTTGCCGAACTACATTGCTATTTTACGTTGTCGACACTACTGAAGTAGACATCACACCTACCCGTACAATTAACAGAACTGTATCAGTGTGACAAATATTTAAATATGGATGTTGTGCTGTCTACTTAATGAATGCAAAATGAGTGCACACCGCTGTGTTTACAGCACTTCATGGGACCCAAGAAATATATGTACCTTATACAAGCGAATACTTCATAAGAGGATAATTATGTATTAAAAATCATGTTTATGGAAAATTTTATAACAGGGGATGTTATAATGTTATACATGGGTTTCACTGTAATTTTATTTGAAGGACGTCTATTGAAATAAATTAATATTTCATTAAGAAATTGGTTGGTATTTCTGCAAAAAGATAATGGAAATAAACGTTGTCCACACTTATATTAACAAGGTACCGGATGTTTCACTTTTTTTTATGACAAGGGAATGTTCTTGTACATACCGTTTTACGGTGTAATTTTATTCAAGACACCGGTCTATTGACATACATTGATATTTCAATAACAGATTGTATGATTGTCCCATAAGAAGCTACTTGGAATGGACTTTGCAATCACTTAAAGCACCTTGGTGCCCAATGTTCAATTTTATTTTCGTCACGTTCTACGCTGTAATTTTATTTGGGTGATGTCTGTCAACTGAAATGATTCACATTTCAATTAAAAAGCTTATTATTGCACCAGAGACATGGCTTAACATGAAGAACAGATATAATGCACTTTTTGGGTCCTGCAGTGATTTTGTAAGGGTATCAATTTTGCTATGACATTTTTAAAAAATCTGAGGCCTCATAAATTGGGGTCTGACTGTACATTTAAGTACCTTAAACTTCACAACATTCTCAGTTGTGCAATTTCTACAGGTGCGAGTTTCAGATGTAACTGAAAATTGTTAAAATACCACATAATCACGTAACTGACAAGGTTTCGTTAGTACCCACCACTGTGTGGTTGGTTCGCATTGAACGTGCAAGAATACTACTTCAAAGACAAAAAAAATTTTTGAAGGAGAAAGGAAACTGTTGATGGGATAGTTTGCTGGAGACAAGCAGAAACTAGTTGTCAGAAACCAGTAAAGCATGCAGCTACTCCATACAAGTTCCAACATGGCAGGTACTGCTCATCAACGCACACACAGAATGCAGTGGTGGAGAAAATTACCTGGTACTCAGCATGGTTTTTGAGGCCAAGGCACAGGAAGGGTTTGAAGGCATCCATGTACTTGAGGAAGCCCTCGCCCAACACCTCGACCAGTGTGGATACCGCCATCAGGGCATCCTCTTGCACCCCGCCTGCCTTACAAGAGTTCGAGTTGAACATCTGCAGCAGTGCTGACATTATCGCGTCCGAGATCTGCGGCGCATCCTCCGGCGTCACCTTGCGTAGCACACTCTGTGACACACAACCCAAGAATCGTACTTAAACTACTGCCTCTGCATTAAAGCAAATAACACAGCCACACGTCTCGCATTACTACACTGGAGTAAGTATAGTAAATTCACATTCAAAAAATGTTCCACATGATGAAATACTCCATACAACAAAATATAAATTTGGTCCTGCCAAACATCCATACCAAAAATATATTTTTAACCTCTAAATTAAGACATACATTTGTGAGTAATGTAAACAAAGCAAGCCAACTTTGTTAAAGATGGTACAAAATGATGTAGTGCATGCAGCATGAAACTCTCAGTGTAAGTGGGGCACTACTAGAGCAGTCACCATTTTATTTTGCTTTCCCATAGAAAACGTTCATTGAAAGCGTAATGTGCGCGGTGTTTTTTCTCTTTGGCAGTGGGAAAAGAAACCCAAATCATACTGAACCAAAGCATGTATGATAATAGTAGAGTAATACATATTTTGTAAAATAATGCCTTTGCTCGGTGAAGGGGAAGTAAACAAGAATAAGAGCTAGCAAGAGGAAAACAGACAACTGCTGCAAGGCAAGTGATGCGTATAAGAGCATGGAATGCTGGAGATGGAGGAAAGGAGTGCATTCTTGACAGTTCCGAGATAATAAATAAAAGTTATTCAGTGGTTTCAAATCATTAACTGGCAGGCACTAGTTGCACCTTGTAAGCAATTTACAAGCTACAAGAGCACTTCTAAATGCAAGTACATATATGTTTTTTAGTATCTGATAAAGATTTATTAATTTTACAAACACAAATTATTTACAAATAGAATAATTCAATAATAAAAATGAATGCAGCACAATTACAAATTTTCCCCGCAAAGGCTTCACATTCAAATATACCATATAGTTGTTACAGGGCGGCTAGCAATAACCTTATACTGTCCATTATTTCACGAGTATACAAACGTTTTGAGTTCAATGGACACTTCCTTGCTTGTGTTCCCTGTCATGACAGGCACTGAAAGTCTGACGTTAGCCAAATTCCATCCAGTAATTAACGTAGGATATTATACGTAGGTTGGCATTCCAACCTGTTATATTTTTAATTACAGAGTCAAATTTTTTGGGGTTCTGTTTATTTTATTTGGAGGGAAAAAGGAAACTGAACGGTGGGAGGTTTAAGTTTAAAGTCTTTCGTGAGACATTATTTTGATGTTCTTAAGAGTGTGTGGCATTTTGAGTTGCATATTTTGTTTGTTATAAAAAATTTTCCTATGGCTTTTATTACATCACTTGTTTGTGTTAATGAACATAGTTTGATAGAAACTAAACATCTTTGAACTCATTGCAATATTTTTTTATATTTATCAATTTTATTCCTTTCTTTGGAAAACAAATACACGTTTTCTTTTAAGAGGAGAGGCTAAATGTACATACGAAAGGACTTCAATTTTAAAACATAAATTAATTGAAAAGTTCTTTTAAAAATATATATAAATACCGCGTGTATCACAAATTAATGTACAATATTAATTTTAAATGTATACTAGCAAGTACAGGAGCAGGAGACGATTTTGCTCGTATGGAAATAACATTTAAATTATTTAACTTCAATGAAAAAACAAAACATGATATATACGTCGCTGTTCATATTCGTACAGATGCAGCAATATATACACAAAAGCACTTGACTGAAATTAACCATTAACCTTACACTTGAATTTATGATATAGACAAATAAACCAATATTAATCACTCACTACAAAAGTGCATTTCAATAATTATATTAGCGATTTACAAATACATTTACAAAACATGCAAACTTGCTGTTTGTAAAATTCGGAACCTTTTGAACGCATGTTTTTCTATGGCAATAATTGCAAGTTTGCTTCACTAAAATCACATTTCTTCGTCTATAGCATTAAATCATTTATTTGCATAATCATTCAGTAAAATCAACACTGTGCACGTTTCCGGAAACCAACAAATTTTAACTTGGGATACCAGAGTTGTTCCGATACCAATACTAAGTATCGGTATCAAATCCGATACTTCGCCTTTTCTCAATGTATCCGTATCAGGTGTGGTATTGAGCCAATACTTTAGTATCGGTTGTGGACAATGAAGCCTGTTTATTACTTCCTTTAGCACAAAAAATTACTGTAATTTGGTTTGTATATGCGGCACATAAAATACAAATACAGTATTTACGCGTGTATATCGCACCCTTTTCCCCCCAAAATAAAGGAAAAGAATTCTGGGGTGTGCGCTATACATGGAAAAAAAAGAGGAACGGGGAGTGGCAGCCATAAATTGTCCAGGGATGTTGAGGGCAGTTGCGGAACTGTCTGTTATCTCATCTCTCCCTCTAAATCTCTCATCTCCCTTCTCCCTATTTTTCACTTAACGACCCTTCAGTTATATGTAGGTCGCAACTCCTCTCTCCCCCTTCCCAACTGGCAGTCTACTGACATCCTGTCATGCCACAAATCAGAGCAGCTACGTGTTTACGGCCCTCATCCACCCCCAAATAACACCGAGATGTAGCTGGTCGATAATTCTGCCAGAGCCCTCTTCGTTTCAGTGGTTCAGTGGCAGAAGCTAGCGAACGAGGGATCAGGGGATGGAGAAGGGAGGAGACAAGAAAAAGGGATGAGGCGACACTTTTTTTTTGAGAGAAGAGTAGCGTAACATTCTAGCATGGAAAAAGAAAGACAGCCTGTCACTGCTGAAAGGATAAAGGAGAAAAAAGGAAAACATACCTGGAAGTGTAGAGTAGACGGAGCTTGAGGGATTCAGAATTTTTTTATTTTGACGTTTTGCACACAAGTTATTTAATTTAAATTATTTCCAAACATATCACCACTAAAACACATTAATGTAAAAACAAATAATTTGTTCCATACTTACTAACAGGGTGCCACAAATTTTTGGTACAATTTTATTTTAAAAATATTGTGGAACTTGTTGCAAAAATCATGGTGCGCCCTATGCACGAGTAAATACTGTAAATTGCATCCACCAATAATTTTGTGCGGTCCCTGCAAAATCCCTATTTAAATAATGTCAACATAACATTTTAACATTTACCGCACTTTACACTGATAGAAGTACATTTCAGTTTCCGTCACCTGAGATTTCCTGCAACTATCGTATTTAAGATGATTGTTTATGCAAACAGCTAGTAACTGGACGTGAAATAAGTCATGTGCACTGCCATTTATAACTGCTATGTTAGGTGCTCTCTACTGTCTTGTCTTCTCAACACATCTGCCGACACTGAGGGCCATGCGACATCCCCTCTCTCCAACCCCTTCTTTCGGTCTCTGAGTCGCACACCTTTCTTCCACCCCTCATATGCCAGCACACCACAGAGAGGGGAAGTTGTTGTCGAACAAAAGATGCCTTCTCTCTCTCTCGGCCATGCCCGCTTGGCTAGCCTTCCACACGCCACCCGCCGGTAGCAGAGAAAATAAAGTGCAACTGACGAACGTAATTTCATCAAGATCATGCATTGATCAAAATTGTTGAACCTAATATCAGTAGAATTTCAAAGCAAATGGTTACACTGGAAAATGTTATGCAAAATATTTTAACGAGGAATTATTATAGGCTGTTAAAGATAAAGTGAGCACTTTTTAAGGCCCTCGCAACAGGCATTAACAACTAATAAATATATCTTATTTCAGTGTCAGGCATTAAATTTTGATGGAAGTAAAATGAATACACAGTGTTTATTGGTCACATTGCAATGCTTATATTTAAAAGCAGCAGGACGATGGAAATTGGATGGAAGGAAAAATTTAGAAGGGTCTTAAAAAGTGCTCACTTTACTGTGAACAGCTTATATTAGAAAACATGTTTTCTTTTGTGTGTAAAGGTCGTTTTATCCAGTAAGGCTGGTGTTTCATTGTATCTGGTGTAAAATTAACATGACTTTAGAACTTAATATTTATTCAACTCAAGGGCAGCATCTTTGTGAACAAAATTATATGCCCAAAAGCATATACTCTACCACTTGTCAGCAAAAAATTGTTCTCTCAACGAGCGACTTATAATTATAAGTGTTCATTTTCAGTAATTTCTTGCAGGGTAATCAGAGAATTTCAATTAATTTATTCCAATAGACACGCATCTTTGAATAAACTAATACGTAAGTTCCTATTCGACACCGTTTGCCATCTAATAATGGGTAGGTAATCACAAAGCCAAGTTCAGTGTAACTAATGACAGGGAAAATCATAGGATGAGATTTTGAATGATTAATTATTAAAGACAGTGAAGAAACCAATTATAATCACCTCATTTGTGTCTCCAAAATACAAGTTTTCTTTGCAGTAAAATATGATTAATTCAGACCTGCTGTTTTAATGGGTTTTATCCATTTTTGCAAATCTTTTAACACTCTAGAAAAATTCAATTTATTTTTCTTAATCAAAGTGGGGACTCTAGAGCCCACAGCGATGTGTCAATTTCACTGATGCATTTACTTAAAAGATTCTTATAATGGAAGGTGGATAATTAAGAGAAATATTTTGCACATACAGCATTGCTTCGGTAGTGTATGTCCAAAATATTTTGCTTAATTATTCACTGGCGCGGGTATACATATATCTACATATATCTATTCCTGACTGTATGATCACTTGCAAAGGCGGATGCCACGAATTGCCATTTATACGCATGCAATCCAAAATTGGTGACTGTGCTTTACATTTGGCATTGACATCACAATGGTGAGGAAATGAAAATTACTGCTGATATAGTCGTATAAAGAAAAGGATAAGTGTGAGTGGAGAAAAGAATCACCATGTTTGTACATTCCAAACCAAAACAACTACATTAAGTATGTAAAGGTCTTTAATATCGTCTTTTTTTCTGTAATTTGCAATTTTTTTTTAATTCCAAGGTTTTTACAGGATTTTTATATACAGGAACCAGGTTTTCAGTTTGAGGGCTGGTGGCAGCCCTGCTGGATTAATTATTTTAAAAGACAGACATTTGCCATGCATGCAAGATGTCGCCAACAGGTAGCAATGTGGAAAGGTCATTCTACCCCTTCCCTCCTACGCACACCATAAACCAATAGACATTACACTGTCCAATCGATAACTTCTCCGTGTGCTCTTAGCTGATAGTGCGCTCGGGACATTTAAAATTTGACATGCATTTGGTGTCATATTATTTGCATTTTCAGAGGGTTTGAAAGTTTGCATTTTGTGTCGGATTACAATAAATTATATACAGTATTTTAAGACATTATTTTCTTTATTTAAACGAATCTAGGAGAAAAGTATTTAATGTATTATTAACAGTAATACTTTTTCTAAAATTCCGTGTGAAAGGCATTGGTATCAGTTTTTGGTATCGGGGTATTGGCAGGGGTATAGGGGAATTGGTATTGGAAATCATGGTATCCGAACAACTCTATTAGATACATAAGATATATGTGTCACTTCATTGCGGACGGTAGTAAGGAAAATGGTGGAACAAGCTGTTTTAACGAAACTGTAAACACGTGCCGGTTAATATTACATTTCACTCACAAAAACGCACTACAACAGTACCTACAAACAACTATGCTTGAAAAAAGCAAATAAAATAATAATTAACATCCTATTAAATATTCCTACAACACTAACAAGATATTCATATAATAAACACAATGAGAAAAAAAGATCACGCACAACGGCCTTCACCAGGCTGGAAACTGTAAACATAAACATGGCTAGCCATTGGCTGGAAACGTTTACCGTTTGAACATGTCGACATACTCTGTCATAAATGCTTAACATGTTTTTAAAGTCCAGTCACTAATAGGCAAGAAAATTTAATACTGCTTCAAAAACATAACTTTAAATCATAAATGTTGTAAGTATAATGAAGATTTTCAATTACAGCTTTTAGTTCTGAGTACTATTTTCTACGAAAGCCATCATCAAAATAGCCAACTTAACACGGATCCCGCAGCAGTTCATCAGCTGATACAATACTTTACAAACGGAGCATTTACTGTTTACATAGTGTGTTGGTTCATCACATTGTCTGTCAGATTTTACCCCACTTAGATGAAATGGACAATAGCAAATTCCCTGTCATTTCCCCTACTTTTCTAGGTATCCTGTTACATTTCCTTGACCAACTTATGCAGCAAATATCAAAATATTTTTATGTTTTTCCTAAAATAAATTACAAAATTTTTTGTGTGTAACAATAACAATTTCCAATGCAGAAACCAATATTTACAAAAAGTGAAGTTAGATGCAAGATGGGAAATGGAAAAGGTGAGACAGAGTTTATATACTAGCAGTTATATAAACAGAAAAAAGTCAGGATTCAAAAACAAAAACACAATAAAATTAGTGACAGGCAAGTTTGATATTTACAGCATCGAGTTGCGTAGAATCGAGATGTATGAAACTCTCATCAAGTCAAGTTTTAAGTTGTATGGAAGTCGAGTCGAGTGAAATAGAGTTCAGTAAAAAATGTTATAGTTAATATCATATTTGCATCATAAATGAAAATGTGTACCTATGTACATGACCACAACGCCCGCCCCTTAAAACTTCCTATCCTTATCATAGTCACAGTTTACCAAGAAAAACGTTTGGGACTAGTTTCTACCAATAAGAATAATTCTTTGCCAGGGTGAGTGACTTACAGAGGTACTTTTTCCATCTCACCAACACAAGTGACTATGGTAATGTATGTGTGTGTGTGTGAGAGAGAATTAATTCATAGTGCAACTAAGAGTACACAAACACAAAACAATACGACTTTTCTAGCTCAAATCCAATTTTAGCATACACAGTCATTATTCTATATTAGTTTTTGTTTTAATGTAATAAGTCACTAGTAGACTTGATCCAATATCATGTTTACAGACACCGATTCCCAGACACCAATGCCCTCCTGTTTGCTTGTTGTTCCAGTTCACCATTATTGTGCAGAAATATGAGAAGTAATAAAAATTAAGATTATTTTCCCTATATTAGCACCACTAATAGCACAGCGAGATGAAAATTCTTCACTTGCGTCCATGATCTGTGTGTTCTGGCGTGTTTTTGGTGAAAAATTAGAGATAATTAATATTCCATGAATAGGTAAGACTAAATTTTTGTATTCCTGTAAATATTGTTAAGTTACGATTCCATACAAACATAATAAGTTCCAACTTATTTCTCCGCTACAAACATTTGAGACACAAAACTTGTATTATGTTGCAATGTTTACAAATAAACATTGTGCAATTACTATTCCACAGATGATAACTTGACTTGAGAAAAAAAAACACAAACACGTTACACAAAATGGTATCTATCAATGTGTATTTGTGGCGTAGCAGCGGCTGTGCGAACTACACAAGATATCTTTTTCTTGTAGAGCAGAAAATTTTTTTTTCCCCATGCATGACTTTTATAGTTATTGATGAAGTGCAGTAAATAGGGTTTCCTTAATTTTGCGTTGCCTTTTCATAACTTACCGGACATATTTATTAGAGTTACATTTCTATACATAAAGTATTCATAATTTTCATGAAAAATTATTCAAGTATAAAACTTGCATGTGTTGTCAATGTCGCATTGCAAGTCAATATTTAAAAAAATATGACACCGTTGCTTCTGGCTCATCGTTACCACCATGGCTGCCAGTCAATAACATTAAAACTGTTTGTTGATAATCTAATACAATTCTACAGTACATATTTCAATTTTGTTTGTAATTCGTGCTCTCTGAAAACACAATGTGTAGTCTGAGAGGTCTGTTGTTATTATTTATTATTTTTTGTTACAAAGTACGAGTTAAGTGCGCCATCCCGACTCAACAGGTTATTTTGAAGTGGATAATTACATAAATAGGACTAAATGCAGGGCAGCGAGACGTAAGCGAAACAAAGTGCATTGAAAATTTATATTATCTGTGATTTCTATTAGTATTACTTATGCATGTTGACATTGTATACTAACCTTGTATGTCTTGCCATGTATAGTTGACTTATACATTTTTGTTGATACTTCATTGCTTAATGATTGGAGCATGTAATTTTCGGCTATGCAAGAGAAATTTTTGTTTGACCAATGTGGATTAAATTAAAACTGAATTTTATTATTATTAATATAGAAATTTGGTTGGGACCACAGAAAATGCTCATTGGTCACGGACTTTCGGTTCAAGCGGGTTCGATAGTTCGACTGTAAAAACCAGATTTCAGTCTATAACTAGGGCCCCCTAAGTGGTAGATAAAATTTCTTGATTTCATCATAAGAAACTGCTAAATGTGGTGAAAAAACTCACTTAAAAACATTAAGGCCTTAAATAAAAACTTTACCATTCATCAAGAATGTTTTAAAATCTGGTACCGTGTCTTGGTACACATTTGTTAAGCACAGTTACAGAAATTTCCCGACCCTATGGAGCACAAGTGTCTTACATCAAATTGCTCGTCTTGGAGCCCTGTACATTGCTGTGAAAAGTTGTAAACACATATAGTTTACACCCTGTGTGTGTATGTATGTATATACGCACGCACACACGCGCACGTGTGCACACACACACAAAATATTAACTTTTGGTTGATATGATATAATTTATCATAACACTGGGAAATGTATATTTCTAGTCGTTTTAGATGTGATATGTGAAAATCACAAATTAGCAACACAAAAAAAAAGTTAATTGAAAATGTTATTTTTCAAAAACTCAAGCAAATCACTTTTTACACACTATAATGCTCTCATCACAGCTACAAAACAATAACTAAATATGTTGTGTTGGATTGTTATTCTTCAAGTTCTTTGAAGTGAAGTTCCGTATTTATTTGTGTACAGTCAACCATAATTTTTGCAACAAGTTCCAGGGAACACATTTTTTTTTCTAAAATTGCACCAACAATTTATGGGGCCTTATTAACAAATTATTCTTTCATTTAAAATTAATTTGTGGTGATTGTGATACATTTGGAAAATATTTTAATTAAATAACTCATAGGGCATTCTGTAAGGTCAAGGTAACCTTATGGTCGTTAAAAGAATGTCAACAACTGAGGTGGGTGGCTGGGTTCCTTCTTTTTGCTTCTTTTAGGCAGTGGCATGCTGGTCTTTTTTTGTTGTGCCTGCTGACCCTTTTTATTGCCATGGTGGAATGTGAGATAGGTAGCAATCCTCTAGACTCTTCCACTACACTTCCCTTTACACATTGCGGGACAGTTTAGGAATGGATAATTTAAGACTACCCCTCTACCACTCCTCAGAAATGTTTGCCTTTATTTTAGGGAAAAAAAGGGCACCTGTATGAGTAAATACTTCAGTTCCTTTCAAAGTTCGTTAATGATGTTCCTTTCTAGCACATTTTCAAACTGAACACGAACTCCTGTAAATTTTCCGAACTGAACATGAACATAACCTTAACGTTTGGATTCGGTTCAAAATTCGACCCATTTCTAGTTTTTATGCATACAATTAGTTTATATTATTTTACCTGTTCTTATTGCTACACATATTGTCATGCAAGATTTTATGGAATATTTTTCACACATGTCACTTTTATGATTTCAACTGCCTATATAAATTTTATTTATTTTTATTCCTTTTATTTTTCTTAACACAAAAGATTTTAAAAACTTAGATGTATGGTGGCAATATTATTTTTGTGTAATTTGGATACGCTAGTTCATTTTGCATTGTGTATTTATTTTCATATAATTAATATTTATATTTGGTGTGACCTCAATTTTGTAAATGTTTCTCCTTTTTATTGTATTATAGCTCAGTTCCGAGATGAGATATTCTTTAGTTTTTCTTCATTTAGGTCATTATAAGTGGTTCATGTGGGTGGTTTGAATAATTTTGATCCTCATTGACCCACAGGTTTAAATCCTGATTGTTGATTAGCTGGCGCTATAGGCCCCCTTAAGCTAGCATCAGCCTGCAGAAACTAACGCTCTCTTCGGTAGTAGACTCCGAGTCAGACGTAGGGCAGGACCTCCTGTCTGAGGTGGACGGGGAGGTAGGATTTTAATTAATTTTTGGGTGTGTGTAGAAGTGTCCCTGAATGGACTTAATTTTGTAACCAGCAATGGAGCTTGTGTCAATGGTCACACATTCGCGAGGTTAAGTGGACAGGAGCTAGATAGTTTTAACACACTGTCTACATACATGTAGAGCGGAGCTCCCCGTATCTCCAACTTAATCCTGCTATGCCAAATCCTGCAAGAGCATCCTACCTTCAATCCGCTTGGTGATTACAAGATAAGTCCTACAAAAAGATCTGACATTTTCATTTGGACCTAATTTTATGTACAGTTTGATTCAACTCGATGTCCGTTAGCATCAGTACACAAGCGACGCCATCTTTACTATTACAAGTACGTAAATTCCCAGCACACATACGCCCACTGCAAAACCTGTAATAAGAATAGTTTCTACCAGAGGTAGACTATTTAATAAGGGCACAATTTGTTTTAACATAATATTTACTACAGAGAACAGTTTAATTAATTTGATTTTGAAACCAGTATATTCATACTCTGGCAAGCTGTGTCACGTAACCGTAAAAGGGTTGAGTAGGCTAGGCATGACCACTTTTAGCATTGTTAGGATAGTGTGTTGTCTTTATAGCTTTCCTCATATTGCCATCAGGGTTTTTAATTATTTCTGATTTAAAAACATTACAATACAAAAGGAAATGAAAAGTAAAATAAATGAAATTTATTCAAAGGGCATATCTGTTTTGTAGTTTTCTATACCATAGTGTCAAGTTAACCTATTTCTTATGCAGGGTCTTACATATGTGTTTACTAAAGTTTTCAATTGCCTGCCTTATTTTGATGTACGTAAACAAATGGTGTACGTGCCAAATGCTAGTTTCTAGAGGGTGCTAATGGGATTAAACTTGTTCCCCTACCAGCCCAGGACTGCACCGGGCAATTATATAGAGGCAGCCTTGGTAAGATCACATCCTTTCCTACTGATTTATTGCAAGTTAGCTGTGCAGCCTGGTCACTCAAGTATTAATGTGTTGTCCCATTGTTGCGTATGGAAATTCTACACCATACACAGCAAATATCTCTTTGAATATACAGTAGAGCACCACTTTAACGAACTTCAAGTTAAAGAACACTTCACTATAACGAACTTATATGGTCCCGCCAAAACACTAAACATTTAAATGCAAATAACTTTCTATTATGCAAAATTTTCTGTAAAAATTAGATAGGAGGTTTATTCGATATTCACGTTAACGAACACTTTGTAATCGGAATAAAATGTAAAAAACTGGAAATTACATTAATTTTTTTATTCTTCGATGTTAAAACCATAAACAAACAAACTGCAACTGTTTTTTTTTTCTGTAGATAACCCAATCATATGATACAATAATTGGTGTGACACTACAACACAAAAATTGTAGAGTAGAGCACTACTAGTGTTTATTGCTGCAACTAATGCGCTACATCATTGTGTAGGCACAGATAAGAAGCCTCTAATTTCGCCAAAGTTTTATGTACAACAAAATGCTGTCGCTATATCTCTGGTCTGGTCTCGCATCAGCGTATTTTGCAGTGAATTACAAATGAGGTTACTTAAACGTATTTTCTCTGAATTGCAAATAAATTTTACCATCTTTTAACAAGTCCAATCTTGATTATTTGCTATAATCAAAACTGTAGATAATGGAAGGAAAAAAAAAGAAATCGCCACGAAATTCGGCATAGCGAAATCTACATTGTCAACGATAATAGGTCAATGTTCTGAAATAGAGAAAATAGATTTTTTATCACCCGAGCGAAAGCTTGATGCCTCAAAGTGACAAGTTCATAGGCAAATATTTAAAAATCCTGCCACTGTAGGTAAAACATACAATATGCATGTTGCTCAAAAGTGCCTGTAGTATCAAGATATGCAGAAAAATCCGGATTCTGAGATTTCATTTTTATGCAGTGAGCCTTACAATTTTGCAATTTGAACACACACCTTGAAAAAAGTGCGAAATTCAAAGGCTTATAGTAGAAAAATAGAGGTTCGGAACACGGACTTATCAACATATCTTTATAGTATAGGCACGTGAAAGCAAAGCGTTTGTTTGTATTACCTTAAGTAGTTTGATTTATAAATATTCACCTCTGAACTCGGCACTGTTCAAGGAGTGTTTTCAAATTGCGAAATTCAAAGGCTTACAGCATAAAATGAAATCTTGGAACCCGGACTTTTCTGTATATCTTTATACTATAGACACGTGTTAGCAACATGTTTATTGTTTGCATTACCTTTAAGTAGCTTGATTCTTAAATATTAGCCTATTAACTGGGCACTTTGTTCGAGGTGCGTGTTCAAATTGCAAACTTTAAAGGCTCACAGAATAAAAATGAAATCTTGGGACCAGAACTTTTCTGCACATCTTGATACTAAAGGCACTTGTGAGCAACATGCATATGGTATCAACATGCATATGGTATGTATAACCTAGTGGCAGGATTTTTAAATATTTGCCTATGAACTTGGGACTTTGTTCGAGATGTGTGTTCAAATTGCAAAATTCAACGGCTCGCAGCATAAAAATTAAATCTCAGAACCCCCTGGACTTTTCTGTATATCTAGACACTAAAGCCACTTGTGACCTACATGTGGTAGGTTTTATTAACTTATTCTGTTTAGTTTTCATTTTATAAGCTTCTGAACATGCTACTTTCGAGCACCCCTGTGAGCATTCCCAATGCAAGCGTGTTGCACATGTGTGGTTCTTCCGCTGAGCGCGACCTGTTAGCCTCTCGTATGCAGCGTGAGTCACAGTTACTTTCTTGGCCAGAGGTTGGCAATAAAGATTCGAAGTTAACTTTACTTCAGTAACATTTTGCAGCATCTAATTTAACCTCAAGAAATTTTTTTTATGAGTTTCATTATAACGAACTTCATTATAACAAACTAGCCATATTTTTGGTCTCTTGAGGTTTGTTATAGTGAACCTCTACTTTAAGATGATTATATATCATATTGGCTATCGCAACACGGAGGCCTTGTATGCGTTCTTCACAACTTCCTACACACTATACTACATATTTATATGAAATGTAAGCAAAATTTCACTATATTATAGTAAGCAGGTGATGCTACTGATTCTACAGGTAGCAGTTCAAAGAGGTTCGATATGGCTAGCAGATTAAGGGGGTGTGATCTATTTAAGGTGCATCTCTCACATCGCCTCTGGCGGCTCCCAAATCCGCAGTGGTTGTTATGCATGATTAAATTAATACAAAGAAAACTATTAAATACTAAACCCAAAAATGAAGTTCTAAACAGGCAAAGGCAAGCCTTGAATAAAAAATGAAACAGCAAAATAATTAAAGTAGGCAATTCACAGCGTACGACGAAGTTAACGGGAATTCTCCAGTGGAATGTTAATCGTGTACCAACCTGCTACCGCGGGAGTCAAAGGAAGTAGACTTAAGGCGAAGGTAGTGGGTACAGGTGGAAGAATTTTCCATCTGGTGAGTAATGACTGGTGTGGATGAGCTTTACCCAAGCTGCAGAAGCTTGAGTGCTGATGGCGTTCCCAAGCTGCCGGCTGGAGTGAATGGAGTTCAAGCCTTCGCGCAGGCTCTGGAGAGGGAGGAGAATCTTCACAGACTGGATTGGTCTCGCAATTCTATTCGGCTGGCAAGCCCGGCGTCTAGCGCTGGACCACGGTGGTGGACCTCTATATTTCATTTCTGCCGATCAGCACTTCTTCAGGGTGCGGGGAGTAGCGTAGTCTTCCAACATGAAGTTGATTTATCACAGCACTGGAGCGTCTAACATTTCTAATCTCCCTGCTTGGAGGTGAAGATGAATAAAAACACCTCTGTCTGAGGCTGGCTGGTTGTGACGTCACAAGGCCACAGAGGTTCTGCCATTTCGGGGGTTGATTGGAACTTCTGCGCTAACATGAAGAGTTCTGCATATTCAAAATTAAATATTCTGTTCATCAGGGTGGTGCTTGCATATAGGGAACCGGGTGGGCGTAGTTTATCGTAATTACTTAACTTCATTAAAACTATGTATTCGGTAGAAATGGGTCAAACGTTCAAATTTCAAACAGAATCCGAACTAACGATTATGTTCGAGTTTGGTTCGACATGTATTGCCACGTAAAAAAACGGTTCTAGTTCGGTTCAAAAAATTTAGAAGTGTTCGTGTTCGGTTCAAAAATTTGCCAGAAACAATCCTATAAACGAACTTTGAAACGAACTTCACATCAAAGTAGTTACTTTTGAAAAATAACACAGGACGCAACACAATAACTACTACTGAACATTTGAGCGATCATATTTGTTCTCCCCCCATAACATTGGTGACATTGTATCTTGAAATCTATGGTGTGTAGAACCAGGTGCTTTCCTTTATTAACGCACAGCATTTTTAATTTTTAAATAATTATCGTACTATATTATGAGAATGCAAAACTTCCATCGTAATATAAAAATATTACTATATAAAATTAAAATGTTTAGGCGAACTATTTCTGGTATTCTAATATTTGGTACTCTAAACAAAAAAAACTAGAGGCTGTCCTGTATTGGTTTCTAGTGTATTAGCTCGTAACTTTTTCCTAGCTACAAGCGCCATGTAAATAGTTCGATGTAGTAAAAAACCCTCTATTACGGTCCCATTTATTACGACCACCTCTCTATTACGACCCAATCCCGAGGAACCGTGAAAAGTTTGGGTCAAAAAGTCTAGAATTTGAGGCACGTCTAAAAATAGATACAGTAATCCCTCGCCAACCGCAGTATCTTTATATGCGGATTTGTTTTTGTAGACCTTTTCTCCAACCACGGTACACTAGTTTCTATTATCCACGGTTTTCAGTCTGTGGAAAACTAGCCCTTACTGATGTTACTGGTGGCACATTTTCCAAGCTACCATCATAGACTGTAACATTTGTTGTCCCAAGCAACGTGAAGCAATAAATTATTTAATGCCAGAAGGAGACACTGGTGTATTGTCCATGGAAGCGCGATTGGAGGGGGCTGAAGAGAGTTGCAGGCAGGTTAGTAAGGATTCTTTGTCCTAGTCCAATGCCCCCACCTCTGCCTTACCCACCCTGTCTTTCGCTTTCATTATCACTCCTTTTTTGGTGTAAAAACAGTGACACATTACACAGCCTAGTTTCTTGATCAGTGTAGGTATGATAAATTCAAATTTAATTCAGTGCCCTTGTTTTTAATGATTATTTTTTAAGTTTATGTGCACCTACGTGATATGCGAATTATTTATGGTGGGAATTTTTTTTTTGTGTAGTCAATTTTATTTGTAAAGTGAATAAAGATAAGTGTGTGCACATAAAATGTGTTCTTATGTAACTGGTACCATATTATGGCGAGAGGCCGTATGCGTGTGTACAAAAAGGCTAACGTTTTTCCAGCGCACGGACCAATACACCACCTAAATTTAGTATAAATTCAACACATTGTCATGAATCGCATCTATCAACATGTTTTCCCAAAGCCGGGCCACTGTCATGAAGTAAACCGGACCTGTAATGACAGTGGCGGAAGGCAGATGGCCACCACCTGGCATCTTGTAGCAACCGACCGATAGCTGCCCAGCCTGAGGATCTAGGGCCAAGCTTCAGCAACAAACCGCCACGCCCATGCCCAGCCACGCTGCAAAGAATCTAGGTGCTTGCCCAGCTAAGTACACGGCCAGACCACAGCGAGAGCACGATGCGCACACGTATTGTGCAATGCCACTTAAACTTTTTGATCACTACGTACCTCATAGCAATGTATGACCCACAAGACCTGCGTAATAGATCTTTAAAACTTTATATTTTAATAATACACAGTCTAATCTTTTCACTCACTTTCAATGACACATCGTACTGTGTTTAAGTCTTCTTTTTTACAAGGGGTGGTCCAATATGCCTTTCTTAGGTATCAAATTAATAATGAGACGTCCAGCTATTAAAATTTACATACGTATTAATTTTAATTTAAAAAGTTTATTTTTATGCGCTAGAGACGATTATACATAAACTTCATGCAAAAAATGGCAAGTTTGGATGCACAGGGGTTAGGGGTGGGTCAAAATCAGTCCAAAATTATCAAAATTTTCAAATGATGGACTATTTACCAGGGACTGGCTAGTTATCGAGAATTACATGTCCAATTTAAAACCTTTTTTTGGGCGCAACCAATGAGCTCAGTAAAGAGTCAGTTCCCACACTCTCAATGGTTTTACCAATTGTTTTTTTGCATTGAGTTCAAGGTGAAGGAAAACTTAGTCAAGCAAATGTACTGCAATGTTCACAAAGTCTTTCTTAAATTCTTTGAAGACAAGGTTTCATGCTATCCAAGAAGATTATTCATATCTGCATTATTCATATCCCCAATTCAAAGGTGTAATTTTGGAAGAGCACGAAATTGCACAAGTGCTTCTTGAGAAGGAAGTAAAAGCTCTAAGAAAAGTAAGGAAAGTGGCTGAAGAACCAAAGGAAATGCCTCAAGGACATCACACAGGAGGATTAGTTTGGGAAGCTTAGACAACATGTGTCTCAGAAAAAAACTAAAACAAATAGTTACAAGATGCCATAAGAGGTAATTACCACTTTACTTACAACAAAAAATATTATTTTAATCATTTTTAGCTATTAATAGAGACCAGAAAAATCAGCACATGCGATAGTGAAAAATAACGCAAATTTACACATAAAAAATGAAAAACTGCGATATTTGAGCCTTTCAGCTGTAATTCACGAATTGTACAAAATCCTGTAGTCTTTTTGTAAATTATTGTTTTTTGCCACATAGTTGCTTCTTAAGATGTATTTTATGTGTTTTTGGATATTCGAATACGAATGCATGCATAAGTTGGCCAGCAGATTTCTTCTATTTATAATCATAAACGAAAACATGTTTACTATCCAATCACCATAGATAACATGATCGCAATAGATAATGCATTACTTTGAGTGAAAATTCTACTGCACAGCCCTGCAAATGTTTATTTGTTCATTAGGAAAACATGCCGTTGTAGTGTTCACATTCACCAAGTACCATGTTATCTATGGAATTCACACCATATTTACATTTGTAGTATTGTCACGTTTTAAAAAACAATTCTTTATTTTTTACAAAGTGAGTGGTGTGGCAGTGAAAAATGTGTTTATATGCATTTACTTACGTAGAATATATTTGTAAATCAATTTATCACGTATTGTAAACTTGTATTCATCCAGTAAACTGTATTTTTATCATACACATTCTCTGTAAATATATGCAGTAAAAAATGAGACGTTTTGAAGAAACAAAAGTTTTGTCAGCGAGCCTAACAAAAAAATCTGTTGTTGAAAGTTTCGATAGTACAAAAACATATAGGCAGATTTCTCTAATTTTTTTTTTTCCTGTTTGTACAAGGCACTTTTTATTATTTTTTAACAGTGCTTTTATAGATGTATATAAATTGTTTACATTATTCTTTTCATGAAACTGTATGCCCTAGCTAGTGCATTGCGACCATTTGTTGTTCCAGGTGATAGGCAGAATACAAAATCTAAGTAATATCTGAATTTGTTTTCAATGTTGTCTGTATTAAAACCATAAATATATCTTTCTCTGGGAGACAGGAATTTTTGCACGGAAATCACAATAGATAGAAAACACCGCTGATCAATAGGAATAACGTCATTTCTGCATTTTTGTAGCAAGAAAATAACAGCTAATTTTGACAAAAAATAACACTTTTTTTCAAACAAATAACACCCACTTTTTCAGGTCTCTAATTATATAGCATAGTTCGGTTCGAGTTCAGTTCAAGGACAGTTTTTAAAGTTCGGTCCAATAAAAATAGTATAGGATAAGTTCGAGTTTGGTTCGGTGGCAATCTGGGTTCGTCCCACCTCTAGTATTCGACTGTCCAGACTAGTGGAATCTCAGTGCTCGATATGTTTGTCTCGTTCGCCACTGTTATGACTTGTCCCGAGTGAAGGGTCACTCGTAGATGGGACGAAGTCGCCCATAGAGAGTGCAGCTGCTCTGCGCAGCATGCTGCCATGCATCAGTAGTTATATATTCACTTTTCTAGATCACTTTCCCTCCGGCATACAATCAGGTCGATAAACACCTGGCTAACGTAGTTTACCTTCAGTACTCCCATTTGCTTGGAAGGAAATAGCACGAGTCACTGTGTTTATTGTGTGCTCAATAAATACAGCATTGTTGTCTATCCTAACACTTTTATTTCTAAAGTAACGTCTACTTCGCCTGCTAGGAATAAATTGCACTGAGCACTAAAGACTATAACCAGGAACTTTTGTAAATCCGAACTAGAACTAGCTTGACAGAGGCCCCCCTTCTGGGGACCTCCAGTCTGGTAACATACCCATTAGACGGCCACCTGTTGCTTCCTACTACCCGAGCACCCTGGTACTGGAGGGAAGGAACAGAGGAACCACAACCACTAGGAATACCTTCCACCAAAGAGAGACAGCAAGCCTGAGGTATATCACCTACCAGAGCACCTAGGTGGTATTGTTCTGGGTATTGCGGCCTGGCCTTGGCTGGATATCACATCCAGTAGTAACTTTAGTGGCCCACACGGCTCAATGTCTCTGATCTGCCCGCTGTGGGGGATCCGTGGGACTTACTGAGTTCATGCCACGAACCTACACCATTATAGGGAAAAGTTTCTCGTCCGGAGTGCACGACATATCTTGTTCAATGGCGAACCAAACTCTATGACTACAATATAAGGCAAGGCTGACGGCATAGGGAACAAAATATTGCTCATCTAGCTGCCAAGCAGCGGAATACCTTAGTCCCTCCTACGCAGAAAAGACAGGCAATGGGACTGCGCTACCTCACAGAGATTGTGGGCAGTCTCACCGTCCACGCGGTATGATATATTTCCCACTGCACGTCCGAACCAGTCCCGAATACCACTCTGTGTTGAGGGGTCTAGTATACAAGACTGAAGCTAGGTACGGACTAGCCAATCCTAAATTATGGAGTCAAGAGTAGGGCCTGGAACTTGGGAGTATGGTGTGAAAACTAAGTACGAAATAATCTCACCCGAGAACTGTAGCACTGGCTTCGCTCAGCCATCAAACCCACGTTACTAACCTACCGAAGACCTTCAGTCAGGGTAATTACCACCACCCATCAGATACCAATAACCGTGCACTTGGTCTAGCGCAATAAACCTCGACGATTGTGCCATACAGTCAGTAACCGAGCAGGTGTCAGACATTTAGCAAACAATATTGCAATGTTTTCGATGGCGGCCATGTTGATAACGACAAGTTAGAACCAGCGTTGCCATATTTTCGAGATATTTATTCATGATGATGCGATGTTGCCAACACCACTAGGGAATTTTCACTTGAATATTTTTTCATAAAAATTACGAATGGATTATGTATAAAATTCGAAAATTGTAACTCAAATATTCCTGGAAAGTTAGAAAAAAGGCAATGCAAAATTAAGGTAACCATATTCACTGCACTATTTCAATCACAATATTCAAGACGTATATGAGAAAATATTTTTCTGCTGTACAAGAGAAAGATATGTAGTTCGCATGCCCGCCACATTAGAACAAGTGCAGATTGATGGACGGCATTTTGTGTAACATGTTGCAATAATTTTGCATCCTCAAGTTATGTTACTATCTGTAGAATAGTAATAGCATGATTAATATATGTAAACAATGCACATAATACAAATTTTCTGTCACAAATGTTTGTACGCAATCGTGATTTAGCGATATTTATAGGAATACAAAAATTTGGCGTGGCCTATACTTTAGATATTAATTATCCGTAATTTTACATCAAAAACTTCTGGTGCTGCTTATACACAATAAAATACGGTACTTTTCCCAGACTTTTCACAAATTCCCGCAGGAAATATAAGTTTCCCCCATGGGCTAAATTGCATTCCCGCACACCACTACAAAAAATGGATGCTTGAAATTAGTTGGACCTGGTGGCCAAATATTAAAAAAATTACCTTGTAATTTAGCATACTTATTTTTATGCTATCTGAAATGGAAGGAAACAGAGAAGTGAAGTATGGGGGTATTTTAATGTAAAACAAGGTGCCCCCCCCCCCACCCACAAAGCCTTGTGCAAACTGCGTAAAGTGTCTAATTCCCAAGGTGGTAAAAGATTTTTGATTGGCACAATATAAAAATTAAAAATTACAAATGAAATGATTTGTATCAGCACTATCTGCAGGATCAGCCCTCAAAGTATCTGTAATATCTGCAAAATGGGGTTTGGACCCACCTTTAATTTTGTTCCATTTTAGCATATTCTTTTTGTTATTTTTTTGCGATGATGTTTTCGCTTGTTAAATGTGCGTTATTTCAGGGTTTGACTGTATATCCTTACTAACTTGTGCTTGATGAATTGAGACACTACCAAGCAGGTATGACATTGCAGTGAGGTGTGTTGAGCTACAAAAGTATAGTCACCTGGAGTGTGGCACACAGCAAGCTCTGCAGGTCATTGTACTGGGCACGGTCACTGTGTGACTGGATGTGGGACTCCATCTGTAGCACCTGCTGAAGCCTCTCCAAGATCACCATCGTTGTCTTCTGCACTGTCACGTAGCAATCCTTTGGAGAATTCTTCACCATCTCCATCAGTGCCTCATACGCCGCTGACCTCAGGTTAGCCTGCCACAAAACACTAGTCAGTCCATAACCACTCCCCTCTTAACAAACAGGAAACCTTCCACTCTAACTTGACAGTGATTAAATGCTAACATTTACAATTGCTCCTGATGTGTACTGCACTACTGTGACAACTGAACCACTATTAAAATAGTTTATATATTACCATGCACTTTTTTATACTAGCATACAGCCAAGAACAGTAGTATCAATGAAAAATTTAATTTCCGGAAGCTGCTTAAATTAAGGGCTCTGCCTGACTGGTGCATGAAAAATGTGTTAAACAGGTATAATATAAAGATGTAATAAACTTTTGGACATTTTATAATAGTTTCGTAACACAACTCCAAGGATTTTTTTTTTCAGCATGAAAAATTGGGCAATCAGTACAATAGGTCTCCCCTATCTTACCCTGTCCCGCATCACATAACAATTGTATTTTATCACATGGCAAGTGTAAAATCGGGGTTCTATCATAATCACCATTGGCACTGTGAATAGGCAATCCTAACAATGAAACACAATGGACAAAAATTCAACAGTCAATGCTTAGGATGTGAACAAACCTGAGCACCATCAGCACGGTCTGTTGTCTCCAGCAGGCGCTGCACAATGAACTCAAAGTACTGAGAGAGGCAGTACGTCTCCGGCTGGGACTTGCCCTCGTCAACACCCTCCGCATGCTCGTAACTGGCATCAGCCAGACCAGTGAATGCCCAGCAGACATTGGCTGCCACGCGAGGCTCTGCTTTCAGACCCGTCACTAGCGACTCTAGCAAAGGTTTCAGGTACGTCTCGTTGATGGCAGCTTCTGGGATAATCTCACAGATGCGGCCAAAAGTCCATGCCGCAGTGTCTCTAACCACTACACTAGGGTCATGCATCAGGTCTATCAGTGTGGGCATTGCCTGCTCCACCAAGGGTTTCAGTGTTGAGTTGTCCAGGCCTCCGAGTATTGAACCTGCGACAAGAAAACGACATTTAGATAAAAAAAATTGTAAAAATTTGAGTCAATAATTCTGAATTTAGTGTAAGAAACTGCCAAGAAGAGAACAGCTGTTAGTAACAATTCATCCATAACAACATTGTTTCTGTAGCCCCGTCAATAAACAGATACTATCCTTCACATTCACTCTCTAGTGATTTGCTTGCTGCCCTGTGTACTTTTCTAAATGTAAATTGCTAATTGGCTGTCAGTTGCTAATTGGCTGTCAGGAAAAAAAAACGCACGCACACTCACTTACTACCAAAACTGATATCATTACATGCCAGATGTTGACATTTCAGACTTTGTGTAATTCCATAACAATTATTCATTTTCAACTAAAACAAGAACATGGGCTTTCATTTAGAAACCCAAATATTACTAATGAGTGGGATTTGCACTGCAAGATGGATACACTGTAATATCATGGTGTGCTGTATCTGGCCTGGAGCACATACTGTAGTTTAATCTGTAATTGTGTGGCTGTAACTTGAGAGAACTCACCAAAGGCCATGAGAGCAGCATCACGGAAGCGCCAATCAGGACTTTTGATGTTGTCCTTGACAAAGGGCAGGACATATGGCACAATGTCATCCTCACAGCAGGTAGCCAGCAGCATGAGGCAGACTCCTGCCGCCTTGCTAGGATTCCAGTCATCCTCATCGTCGTACTCCTCCTGCTTTGTCAGCTTTTGCACCAGTACTGGCACCAGGTACTGCAGCGCCCCTTTCGCATAGAAGCGTGAAGTCCGAGCAGGTGGCTGCCCAGCCTCTGCAGCTTCAGTGTCTTCGATCGCAAGGTCTACTTCTTCGTCACTCACATTTGACCAGAACTCTATTCCCTGCAGCGCCACTTCATCTATGTCCGACTTCATAGATTCCAGGGTTATCTGCAAACATACAATCACCCCTCAATCTCTAGATTTTGGTAAACAGCAGTAGTCATTAGTTTATTGAGAAGAGAGTACACACGAAAATGCATGCCTACTTCAGAACTAATACCAATACAGTGAAACGTCACTGCTGTGATCCCATTTATTTTGTTTTCCAGCAAGTGTTTTTTTTTATGGTCCCAACAACTATCCTATATAAAACACGTTAAAAAAACTTGCATGCTACAACTCTTAAAACATAAATTTCCTGCATCCATTGATCAAATATCTTGCCCGAAAGCCAAAATATAATCAGAATAACAATTTAGTAGAGGCCCGATTTTGTGATAAATCGTGACAAAATGAAATAACACAGAAATACTAGTTACGAAGCAAAATAACACGAAATATGGACAAATCTGCAATATCTCACAAAATTAGCTGATTTTCTTTTTAGCCGAGGATGATAGGTGGCAATGTTGCCGTTCTTATTTCAAGTTCTAAACAGACAGATTGTCACTCCAGGTATAAAAATGGAGGAAGGGAGATGTTACCTTGCTGTGACAGGCACTGTAAGAAAAAAATAATTTACAGCTTGTAGTGCGGGCTGCCAAATTACCAGCTTAGCAGGCATCACATTTCAACTCCCCCTTGTAATTTAAGTATTTAAAATCTTTTAACAGCAATGAATCTGGCATTCACAACCCGGGCACTGGCAGTGCATCAATTTTACTCTCAGTAAAATAAGGGAGTGCTGAATTTAAAAACTATACATACATCTATTAATAATTATTATTTTTCTGAATACGAACATGTTGAATTATGCTGAGAAATGTGATACACGACCTTGTAGATTCAACATTTGTTATTTGGTAAGTTTAAAACATAAATTGCTTAAGTTGCCATGACCTAAATTAAAAAATAAATTACTAAAGTATATTTTGAGTGCTGCTTTTATTCTTTAATTTTGTAGAATCAATGTGAAAATAATTTTCCTGATGTTTTGTATATTTACTAGGGATGCCAAAATAACAATTATTCTCGATTCCAACTGCAAAACATTTCACTAGATTCCACTTTGATTCCGATACCATAAATTAAGATATAATAAATATCAACAAGTGCCTACAGTCAGAGTATCCTTTTGAAAGTTTGTTTCAAGGTTGCAATTAGACAGACATATATGAAGACAATTACAGGAAAGACTTTCTGGTCTGCTAAATGAAGTTAATTTCCTATATTTATGTAACATTCAGACTAATCTAATTAGACCTAACAAGTTCATATCAGTATTTTTGAGGAATATATGATTTATTTGAAATGAATATAGATACAATATTATTCAAAAAAGTTAAACAAAAGTTCTCAACTTCTAAATGCAATAATTTAGGTCAACTTATGAAGCTAACCAATATGTACACATATATTGATGCTATTCAGTATTAAAACTGAAATACAAGTAACTTTTAATTTAGCATTGCTAAATGAAAATGCTTCTACCAGACATTTTAAGTTGCAGGGACATTGGATGACTTGCTGCTACAAGCATATTTGCCCAAAAGATCTTTTGAATTATAATTATTAGCAATTTTCTTGTACTCATTGTGTTTACGTAAGTGTATTCTCATGTTACTAGTTGTGCAACTAACCCCACCTCGTGAAATTTTTGCCGAACACAAACTGCAAAATGAGTAATTTACGTCAACTGAAAAATAATTCCACACATCGTTTGAAATTTTCTTCACGTCTATGTAAATAAAATCCTCAGTAGATTGAAAACTTTAGCACAACCTACTTTTATAAAAAAAAGAGACTAATATTTTTGGTAAAGGTAAACACAAAAAAAATTGCATTCAGTTTCGACTACATCAAAAACGAAAATGTCACAAACAGGAAATATGTATGGTACACAAAATCAGGGTTGCTACAAATTGCATGAAATAAAATTCCCTGACTTTTCCCCGTTTTCCAGAATAAAATTTGTGATTATTTTTGATACAGTGAAACCTCTATTATACAAAACTGAAGGGACCTAAAATTTTGCACTTTGTATTAACAAGGTTTTTATACACAGGTGCAGGTAGTCCTACTCTTAAAAAAAAAAATCTACAAATGCTACCATTGAATTTTGCCGAGAACTAAGTCAGGACAATAAATAAATCATAACTCATTAATTTTAGTTTCCACAGAAATTGATTAAAGCAGTTTGAAGTATTTTCTGATCATATGTAATAAATATAGTTGAGATCATTAAAAATTTTTAAATATTCAAAATTTGTAACTTATAATTAGGGCCACCAGAAAGTGATAAATAAAACATCTCAAAATCGGTAAATCAATTACACAAAAGTGGTGTTAAAAATAGTCATAAACTTTATTTACAAGGCAGTGCGAAAAGTGGTGTAAAAATTTACGCAAAATCTGGAAAACATTTTTTATTACTCTCACGGGTACTTTCATATATACATTTTCACATTAGTGTTAACTCATATTCACATCTACGACAGAAAAATCTTTTTTTACAGCCCTGCCTTTGAGTAATACAAAGACATATTTCAATTTTCTCTACTTTTAAATTTGAGTGCAAATCTGTCAAAATGTGACCAAAAGAAGAAAAAGCTTGTTCACTGTCCACAACAGGTAGCCTATTTGCACTGAAATAAAATTATTGCGAGTGGCAAAAATTTTGGACAAGCACTGAAATTATTTTAAAGTGCAACACAAAACACACAATAACATTAGACCCTACCTGTCAGTCATTTTTGTTGACCAGTAAAAGGATTGGTTTGCATTTTTATTTACGTTTCAGTCTATGATGGGTTAGGCCTAACCACTATTTTTAGGTTATGCACATCAACACTCGCTCGTAAATTGGTTTGCAAAAATTCAATAATTACAGAACATACTAATAATGATATTATAGAAATTATTAACATAGCTTTTCGGATGTAGAACTGTTTTCACATTCCTGCGAGAACAAACACAAATCTTTACACGAGCACAGAAACATTATACCGTATTTTTAGTATAAATTACTTAAGACCACGGCACATAAACACGTGTTTGCAAGTTAAACGACAGAAAGTTCACTTCCTATTCATTTTATTTGGGCAAACCACTGAGTAGCCATAAATGTGTAAACAAACGAGTCACACACAGTATTGATACACGTTTGCAGAATCTCAAACTCTCTATTTGAAGTTCAATATATATCGAAACACTCAATTCTCACCGCGATGTTCGTCATTACGGCTTCTGTTTACATTATTTAGAACACTTTTGTCATGGAAAAAATCACATTTTAACCAATTAGATAGGGTTTTCGCAGGTGTCGTGTACTTGTAATTTGGTTTAGCCGATAAAATAATGATACATTCTGTGAACGAACATGAGGTCACTTCGTACTACAGAGCAACGAATATTTTGTATTAACCCTATATTTTAACATCAAATTTCCTATCTCAACCTTTGGGAGGTATTAAAATGGTTTGTACTAATGCAAATTTTACATTAAGCAATATTTTATCAATGAGGTTTCACTGTACTTTGTTTTATAGTACTACTGTTGATGTAAAAGAGTACATGTATGTGCCCGCGCATGCATACATGAAACCCTGTTTCATTATCAGTGGCATATATGTTATGCCAAGTTAGTGAGCTATATTGTGGCAAAAATATGTAACTATACCAAGAACACATAATTACACATTTACTGAATCACTGCTACAAAACCACATTGTGAAATAAATCTATGTAACAATAATCACAAAAAATTTTACTAAGAAAAACTATAGGGAAAACATAGATCACTAGCACACCCTGGCAGCAAAAAAAAAGTACAGTAACCGCCAGATATAACACGGCTGTTGGGGGACATAAGTCAGACCTGCGTTATAGCTTTCCGCGCTATTCCAGGAGTGGCCGAATACAGTACCCAAAAAAAAAAAAAAAGAGGCAATGTTCTAATGGGGCGTGGCACCTATCTGAGAAACACAAGGCAAGTGCTGTTATTTACTGCCATAACTCATGAAACGTTTAGCCCCTTGCTATTGGAACTTTATTTTATCTGCATCACCAGACTTGACAGCACCCAAGGAGGTGAAACAGAAAAGAAACGAGCTGTGATGAAGGGGGCCACATGCATTCAAGCAAGAATAACTAAAAAATACTGCATTTTCCAGGTGAGTTGTTTGTCACAACGTGATTTACCACCAATCCCAACAAAATAACCAAATCCAGCCCCAATAAATTTCAATAAACCTAATACACAGTAAGTAGCAATACATATAAATACGAGTGGAATAAAAGTTATGGTAGGCTTATTTGTGTACATGTTCACCGCTATATTTTAAGTTTCTATAACAAAAAATGAGTGACATGAGTTGCATGCTTGATTTTAATGTCGCTTTATCGTTGAACTGTCTATTCCTTCGTTATTCGAACTCAGGCCATCCTTTTAAAAAATTACCCAAAACATATCAATTACAACACGTTAAATACTACAGTTCATTACCCTGCCGTTGTAACTGTGTTTAACACAGTCGCTGGAAAATATTAACGTGCATTATGTGTAATGTGATATGTCGTGGAAAACAAATATATAATGTAACGTAACCGTACTAACTATTGTTGAATCAGGCATTTTCTAAACATCATAAAGCTGACCTAAATAATGTTATAAGCCTAAACTGTGAATATTCGTACAAAATGGTTTCTGAAATAGACATGACAGAATTCTTATGAAAAGCTGTAAATAGTAAAAACCACATTTGACACGTATAAAGGTAGAAGTCACATTTCAATGCATTTTTTTAGGTTTAGCGAAAGTATACGAATACATGTACACACAATGGCATGTAAACATTGATTTTGACAGATGTTACATAGCAGTCACGTGACGTTTGTTTACATTTGACGGAAGGACACTAAACGGGCCTGCAAGTAGATATTTAGCAGGGCTCCGAGAAAGTTCTTCCAATGGGGAATGGACTACAGTTATCATTTTGACACACATGATATTTTTCCCGATCCCATCCCATTTCCTGAGGGAAAAATCTTTTCCTCCTAAAAATTCCGAACACAAAATATCCGTTCTCACACACCCGAAATAATAACTTCTCAAAATAATGTATATAATTGATTGTAATCAGAAACCAAATGCAAGCTGACCTAAAACTTTCAAACCAAATGAAAATGACACTGAATTCAAGTCTAATTTTGAATGTCCCGCATGCACTTGTACAGCTTAGAGCGCACGGAGAAGTTATCGGTTGGGCAGTGTGTTCAGGACGAAGGGAGGAGGGTTGGCAACTGGAGGATTACCCCTCCACACCTCTACATGTTGGAGATACCTTGCACCTGTGGCAAATGTCTTATCTTTTAAAGTAATTAATTATATATTACTGCAAAGAAACCATGTAATTTTGAAATAGAAATGAATATACAAGGCGATTATAATTAATTTCTTCACTGTTTTTAATAATTAATCATTCAAAACCACGTCCTCTGGTTTTCCGTCGTGAGTTACACTGCACTCTGTTCAATGGTTACCTTCCCATTATTAGATGGCAAAAGGTGTCGAATAGGCAGGTCAAGTATTTGCTTCAGGGGATATAATTTTAAAAGACAAGATGCTGCCCATTAAGTTAAATAAATTAGATTCGAGTTGTTCAGATACCATGTTTTCCGATACAGATACCTGATACTATTGCTGATACCCTGATACCATTGCCGATACCCCGATACCAATGCCAATAGCAGTGCCCTTTGCACTGAATTTTAGAAAAAGTAATACTGTAAGAAATACATTAAAAAATATTTCTCCTAAACTCGTTTAAATAACGAAAATAACATCTCAAAATACCATATATAATTTATTTTAATCAGACACAAAATGCAAGCTGACATAAAACTATCAAACCATCTCAAAATGAAAATAATATGACACCAAATGCAAGTCAAATTTTGACTGTCCTGCACACACTCATACAGCGAGAGCACATGGAGAAATTATCGATCGGGCAGTGTGTTCACGGTGGCTGGTGGAAAAGGCGGCGGCGGCGGCGGGAGGATTATCCCTCCATGTTGCTTCACGTTGCTGTTAGTCTTTTAAAGTATGCAATTAAATATATTTTACTGCAAAAAGAACTTGAGATTTTGAAACAGAAATTAATAAATAAGGCGCTTATAATTGATTTCTTCACTGTCTTAAATAATTAATCATTCAAAACCACATCCTCTAATTTTCCCTGTTACGAGTTACACTGCACTCTATTCGGTGGTTACCTTCCCATTATTAAACGACAAAAGGTGTAGAATAGGCCCTTACATTTTATCAAATTATTCAAAGATGTGTGGCCATTGAAATAAATTAACATAAATACTCCGATTTCCCGTTGCTGAAAATGAACTTTACACTTATAATACATAATACAAATTGCTCACTGTTCAAACCATTTTTGGTGACAAGTGGTAAAGTATGCCTTTGGGCCCATAATTTTATTCACGAACATGTTGCCTTGAGTTAAAGAAGTATTACATTTTTAAGTCATGTTAATTTGATGCCAGATACAATGAAACACCAACCTTACGGGGAAAAAACTACCTTTAATCACAACAGAAAACATCCTTCCAAATAATAATTCCTTGTCAAAATATTTTGCGAAACATTTTCAGGTGAAACCATTTGCTTTGAAATACATGTGATGACAGGCGCAACGATTTTGAGCTACACATAATCTTGATAAAATTTATATTTTCGCCACGCACACATTTGCTCTACAGCTGGCGTGTGAAGGCAAGCGCGCACAACCAAGTGACTTTTTTTTTTCTTTTGCTAGCCACTTGCTTCTCCTCTCTGCAGCATGTATGGAATGCGAGGGGAGGAAGGAAGGTGCACAGCCAAGAGACAGAAAGAGGTGAGGGAGAGAGAGAATGCTAGGCCACCATGCTCTTTGCTATAGGTAATCACTTCCTCTCTCTGAGGCACGTAAGGGGAAGTAGCAAGCCAGACTTGCACACCGCACCACGCCGCAGTGTCAGACAGACGTTTTGGGAAGACAAGACAGTGTGCAGCAGAGCAGTTATAAATGGCTGTGCATGTAACATATGTCACATCTAGTTACTAGACGTTTGCATACACAACCTGCTTAAAAACGATGGTTGCAGGAAATATTAGGTGAACGAACCCGAAGTATACTTTGATAGACCCACCATGTGAAACAATACAAGTGGTTTATATTAACATGTAGATAGGGATTTCGCCAAGACCACAAAAAGTTGTTGGTTGATGTGGTTCATCGATACAGGCAATAACAATACATCGAGAGTCGACTGTAATCATAAATTGACTAAGTTGTGTTAATGACATCTTTGGACTATCGGTTTAAACAAAAATGCCTTTTAAGTTCATGTAACATATTTCTCAGGTCTAAAATCCAATTACGCATCCTTCGTTTTCCCACATGCTTAGTTTTTTTTTTCTCGTTAGTCCACTGAAAAACAATCTAAGTTTCACTGTATTGCTGATGTTTGAAACAGCAGACACAAAATTTGAACAAAGCAAACTGTTGTTTGATATGTGCTGCAACTAGAAGCTGCAACTATATATCTTGTTACAAAGTACTTTAAAGAACTTTACATTGATGATTGAAAACTATGACTATTATGTAAGAAATTCAATGTGTCACATTGCTTAACGAACTTTACACTTATAGATGAGCAGTACAGAACAATAACAGTGGAAGAGAGAAGTAAATAAGAGTAAAACCAATTACTAACCGGAAATAGTGCCTGAGCCATGTATGTTTCCATGTACTGGTAGTAGAGAGTCATGATCTTCACGAGGCACTGAAGGGCTGCCACTCGTACTTGGGTGTCAGACGACTGGGTTGTCTCACACACCACCTCCATGATGAAGTTACGCTCAGACTGAAAAAAAGAACATAGTACAGTCTGATGAATGGTATCAAATAAAAATAGTATACGACCCAAAATCAACAATTTTTTTTTAAAGGAACAGTACAGTCTGCACTCAAATGTACTGTAGCTACTCTCATTTGGTATGCTGAATATTGCAAAATGAAAAAACTAAATAAATAAGAATCTAATTAAAGAAATAAGTGGCAGTTGTGGTTTGGAGTCGCCTGGTGCCCGCAAGTTGGCCTACCCTGCACATGAATTTGATATCATCAAGCTACGTTTTGTTTTACACCCGCCCTTTCCTAGTAACTCTCAAACCTTTTGCTTGCAAAGCTAGTTTGATTTTAGCTTATTTATCTATGAAATAAATTAATATTTTATCAATCAATGGTTTAATCAGGGCTGCCACTGATTCTGAACATAGGTCCTAAACCCAAACCAACAAAAATCCTGGAAACATCAACCGTAAATATCCTGCTTCTCCTCTGCAGCATGTATGGAATGCAA
Organism: Dryococelus australis; assembly: GCA_029891345.1. NCBI lineage: Eukaryota > Metazoa > Arthropoda > Insecta > Phasmatodea > Phasmatidae > Dryococelus > Dryococelus australis. The sequence goes on from CM057000.1 coordinate 52,662,761, forward strand.
GGGGAGGAAGGAAGGTGCACAGCCAAAAGACAGAAAGAGGTGAGGGAGAGAGAGGATGCTAGGTCACCACGCTCCTTGCTATAGGTAATCACTTCCTCTCTCGGAGGCATATAAGGGGAAGTAGCAAGCCAGACTTGCACTCTGCACCACGCCGCAGTGTGGATATACGCAGCCGGATATACGTCCTCTTGAATATTAAAAGTAAATAGAAAATTATTTATTTGTGAATTATTGTACATACTAGTTTTGGTACCGCTAAAACAAAAGTTTGAGGCTATGTCACTATCAGGAAACATCTTTGGCACCAACTTTGTGAATTTGTTACTAAATTTATAGGCAGGTAGTTTTCACAAAATAAAGTGGCCTACAATTATTCAGTAAAAGAAAAATTATTATTTTCCTTCACAACAATTCTTGAAAGAGAAATTTTTTAAATGATCTTAGGCATATTTTTTGAGTTTCGGTGTTGCCATGATGTCACAAATCATAATGTACCACACTAGAAATCCTAAGTATAAAATTACATACTGTGCGCTTTGCCTGATAAGTACTTTCCCCTGGCTTTGAACATTTCAGTTCATTTTGCCACTCTTTCTTACATTAGGTGCAATATAATATTGAAAAGTAAGTAATGAAGTAAGTTGTCGCATGCCCAGAAATTTACTGAGTACTGCTATGACGCATAACGCTTTTACGCATCCTTGATGCACACTCTCCATTCAACTTCGCCCCATCTTGGATGTAATATTGAACCCTTTGAGCAGGTCATATTCCTAACAGTACTGAAGAGGCTGGACACGTGGCTACAGGGTACACCGGTGCAATGTTGGAAATGATCACGGATACGTCAGTCCAGCTTGTACTGTTCACCCAGATTCTCCAACTGAATATCACGTCAACACCCCCCAAAGTGTGACTGTACTGCCTGACTGAGACACCGAACCCACTGCCAAGGCCACAGATGGTTTCTCGAATTTCCAGGAGAGCATGCCACCAATGATTAAGGGATGATGGCACCGCTACAGCACTCCAATTCTGGACCCCTGCGGACGAGGCTACCACCCCCTGCACCCTTACCCAATGAAGAGATTAGTATAAAGGGGTGGCGCATCCAGTAAAAGATAGTCTCTGCTCCTCCACCACTCACGATTGGGCCGGAGGAAACCACCGACGGTTCGCGCTTGACAGGTACATCTGCAGATTCCATCGCTCTTCTTGGGCCGGAATCTCTACCAGTCGAAGACAACCCCTCCAAAAGGCACTTCAGCAGCAGCCACGCAGACCCCTTTGCTTCTAGAAGATTGGATCTTCAACAGCTCCCAAATACGTCTACTCCTTCCTTACCACCTCTGGTATCGACCCCAGAAATTGGTAACGGTTAGTTCAGCTCCCTTTAGGGCACTGCCTCACAAGACAGTGATGGCATTTTCAACACTACCCCTCTGGTAGTTGTTCACCACTTCTGTTCATTTAGAACACCTGGTGATAAGTTAGAATTGTTGATTACTTTAAACGGATTATCGCCTTTATTTTGCCAATAACTACTTTTACCCAGGTTACCTTCATATGGCCATTTTACGATAGGCAGAACTTCCGTGTCAAGGTGAATTAGCTTAGGAGATAGTACACAGCCACACGTTTATTATTACTCCGTTAAAGTAAAACATGATTTTTAACTATTCTGTTTGCTCATTTCTTGAGTTAATATATTGTTCCTACATAAAAACACCCATCAGAGTGAAGCCAGTAGACCAAGAGATATTCAAAGCCAAATCACACACACATTAGATGGCCACTCGAGCTCTGCCGCCTGGTAGAATTTGGTAGAGCCTATTATCACTGGCTCCTCCACTAGGAGAATTGAGCACTCAAGTTATTACATACTCCACCACCACTCTTTATGGGGTCAGACCGGAGCTGGAACTAAGTTTGATTGATTAAACCCCTGTCAATACCGCATCTAGGTATTCCTGTCGAGCAGCTTGACATAACGTAACGCTCTATCCACCACTCTCTATAGGGCCAGGCGAAAGAAGCAAGAGGTATAGTTCCTACCTGTGAGGCAGTGACTATTGAGTAGTACACGTTAGGAAAGTGAGTCTCCGGCTTGCCTTTTGAAAGGTCGTTTTGGTATGTCACCTATGCCGTTCTCTAGGAAGGGAGGCGTACAGAGAAGACTGAGAAAGGCAGCATACACCTACGAAGGTAATCCCAATTGCAAACCCCAATCTTCTTCTGCCTTCAGCAGTAAATTACCTGAGCAGGGCAGAGTTCACACTGCCCCTTCAGCTGAGAGGCCTCACCTCTCCGTATAATCAACCCCCTTATTTCCACCCTTAATCAAGATCCAAGGCACCCCTCAATCTATGGTTGAGACATTACTTAGTGGCAAAGAACCTCCATTACGGATAGCGAACCCATGGTTCAGCAATTGCTTAATAAACAGTGAACCAGCATCCAGCAGTAACCCACAGAGCAATAATACTTCACCTACCAGCACCAAAGGCGCCGACCACCAGCCCTCGCCACGCCAGGGAGTCTTCAGCCGAGGCGACAGCAGCCAAAGACCAACATACAGCACGGTGTCTGTGTTCAAAGGTCAGCCTGCTCGTAGGGTCACGACAGAGGTTCTAGACTTTGTGCCCCTCAAACAGGCCACCAGACCTGCCCTGTACACTGGCCGTGCACCAGTTAAAAAGACTAGCCTCCAATGAGTAATTTCCACTCCCCTGGGCACATGGCAGCTGTTTACAGAAAAAGCACACAAATTTAATTTTAAATTATTTAAATTAAATATTAGGAGCATGTAGATTGATATATCTAAACACACACAAAAATGTTGATATACAGGGCAGCTAGTACTCTACGCTCTTCATAAAAAAAAAACCTTAAGGTTTTGGCCTTTGTACAAAATTCCAATCAACTCAAAAAGAATACAATTAAAATCACAGATACACAAGCAAGCCTGGTGGTACTTGGCGATCTGGGGGTGGCATTCAATGGAAAACCAGGGCAGCCTAATACAATGGGCACCTTCTCTCCTCACCTGAAGGCAGCGACGACTGGGAAGGAGCTGGGGGGTGATGCCCCACCAACTTACGGGCGACTTGAGCTCATTCCCAGGGTGACTCTTGGCTAAGTGCCTTACTGGTCTGGATGAAGTTCCAGGTAGCTTGGTAAGTAGAGGTAGCCTTCCTCTTCTCCAGGTCCTGCCCACCTTGCTTGGTAAAGGGCAACAGGTTCTAAACCTTGTCTGGGCAGATAGGATAAGGCGACGTGCAGTTCCCTATCTAGTAGTGTTCTGCCATCTCGGCAATTTGGCAGGTGCCTAGCCTATTCGTTTTCCCCAACTGGCAACACAAACGGTGCGGTAATTGGTGAGCGGGGTTTATCGGAGTTATTCCAATAGCTTTGACAGACGATAGTCCTAGAGCGGACAGGCCCAACCGAGAGCCAAATAAGTACTTCCTCTGGCAACTCACGTGGTGCGGTGGACAGAGCACAAGCTGGTCTGGTGGTCTCTCCTATCTAGAGGTGTACGAATAGTGGTTGTGGCTCTACCGCGAGGTACACGAGGTGCACCGAATGAGTAACCGTTGAATGGTGTGTATTTACTAACGTATGAGTCCCTGAAGGGGAGCTCGCAGTCTTACACTAGGCTGTAAAATGGTTTGTTCAATACTCTGTCTCCTGCTCCACTCTTGACAGGACATGGTGTCTACTATGGATTCTAGGCGTACTCAAGGAAATGAAAAAACAATGTAGGGTAGGAACGTGTTTATTCCGAGAGGAATAGAACACTGTGGCCCGTACTATTTCCTGACTACTTCGAGCTGACAGGAAGTAATAGACTATGCTATCCAGGTGAAGGGTACCTGGTTCTAAACTAAAAAGTGGCAGTTTTCAACTTAGGTAGCTAAATCAACTTTCCCAGACTATGCTGTGTTACATGTCCTGAAGGGACTTAGGGGTCCCATTTCCTGAAGGGAGCGTGGGGTAGCACTTCCTGTGGGCAAACGACTAGGGTGACAGATGTCTCCTTGAAGGTTTGCAAGAGAGGGCTTCTGGAAGATCTGGCGGTAGGCGGAGAAGAGACTGGAGAACTTCCAGGCATATAGACAGTGTTGGTCAGAGCTCTTGCGCACGAGGCGGTAGAGCGAGCTGCCAAGGCTGAATTGGCTTTTAGAACAGCCAGACAACAACTAGTATTTTCAGCTGGTGCACTGAAATATATTCTCATGGCCGAGGGCTCACCGGATCCTGGAGTGGGGGTGTGATGTGCACTTGTCTTTGGGTGGAGCTAAGGGCAGCTGACTGGCAACCATTGTTGGCAGGTGGTGCTTCAGTGCACCCTTCAACTCTCTGCCAATCTGACTTACAGTGTTGGCTCAACCGCTGGCTTATTCACTATTGACATCTTCGAGGGGAGGCTAGGCTGTGCTGATAATGAAACGTACAACTCTTGTCATGTCTGTAATGATACCAGCAACCAGGGAAAACCTTGTAGCCGCTCTGGTAGAAATTATACAATTCCAAACCCCTTTCAATTTGCTTCTAGGAGAGGCACGTACATGAAATGAAGCTGTTAATCTTCTTAGCCAATAAGCATCATGCGTCACAGCGTATATGAAAAAAAAAAACTCATTCAAGCATAATATTCGTAATCGGATATTACATTTGAGAAAGTTTTATGCCGGTTTTTAAACTTTCTCCCTATCACCACAAATTTTATTGGATGGGTTGAAAAATACTGACGCATGATGCTTACTGTCTATTTGAATTAACGAACTTGCTTCATCTACATTCTTCTCTATAAGCAACAATGAATGGGGTTTGGAAGCAAAATAATTAATGCCCGAGCGCTTATAGGATTTTTCCTGGACCGGGGATTATTATAAACCAGAGTTGCCACCTTTTTTCCATTGGAATATTCCCAGACATTTCCCTGGTTTCCAGACCAAAAAAATTGTATTTTTCCCTGGCTTTTTACTAACTTGTTTTTCTGTAAGGATTAATGCCTTTGCTGCATTATACAGTAAAACCTCTGTACAACAGAACTGGAGGGAACAAAATTGTGTGTGTTTGTATACAGGGGTTCGTTACAGAGATGTGATTTACAATGCGTTTATTTTTTCATCATGCAGCCAATTTTTAATCCAATAGCTACTGAAACAGAATTGCATTGGTTCTTTTATATTGATTTATATAAAAAGAGCATTAAATGGATTTTCTTTTAAACACTTATACAGAAAAGTATTATGGCCACTATCAATAAATTAACATTGCTGTAAAAAAATATACCACTAATTTTGTGTCGAGCAACATTATGTAATCAAAAGTTTTGCAAAATTCAAATTATAAATACATACCAAAAACTTGTATGATAAAAAAATATTTGGTACAAAAAAAGTTAGACAATACAGCACTTGAAATAACATTATGGCTTTTGTAAATTTTATTTTTTATCTGAAATACTTGTTAAATGGAGAGAATTTTTACAGTTGTAAGTAAAATTTAATAAAAAAAAGGGGAAATATAATTGGACAGTAAACATATAATCATACTTGTTATATAGAGGTTTTGTGCCAAAAAAGGGAAAAAAATGTGTTATAAAGAGTAAGAAATGCATTGCATCATATACAGTTTTGACCCGATCCAACACAAATTTTGTTATAAAGAGGTTCGCTTAGTCCATTCACGCGTTCTTCTGCCTTTTGGAATCGAACCTTTGAAAAATCACCCTAGGAGTATTATGTCAACCTGTTTTTCCAATAACTTGTATTCCACAAATATTTAACACTGTGATTAACTTTTTAGAATACTGTATTATTGAATAAATGAAACATTACCTTAATATCTTCTATAACTTGTAATATTTATTTCGTATTAAATAAGAATTAACAACAGCGAGAGCAGCAACATGTTGTCAACGGCCAGTAAGAGATAGTTCCCAGTTAGAATATTTTTTAACCTCGTTTTCGTGTATCCTTTTTGTAAGTTAAACTTTGCCAATTGATAAATTTGTATTGTTAGGTAGCACTGACGGAAACACATTTCATTGTTGAAATTAAAAATATCCGTGCAAATTCCAGTGTGTAGGCTGGTGTTTTTTTTCCATCCAGAATAAAGGTTCAGTAAGCGAAGCAGAGCGTGTCGTGTTTCTCGTTCCCTCTTTTCTCTGTTGGGAAGATTGTACCACCTATGTAGGAAAGGTATACATTTGGTTATTTCTAATTTGAGCATATTTCATACTAATCACAGCAACAATAATGATGTTTGAGATTGTAGTTTACAACTGAAATGAGACTTTACTGTTTTATTACCTATTATATGTTATTTAAATGCAACGACATATTTTAAACGCAATGGCGTGACACAGCTCGTTGTGCAATACTTACAAATCCAACAGGTTGGCATACGTGGTGTAGAAAGCGTTCCCAATATGGCTGCAGGGGCGATTATCACCTATTAGCTCCATGGATCATACCCAGTGCATACGACTGGCAGTGGTGTGGCATGACATGGCGTGTTTCTGAACGAAGCGTCAAGTTCGTACTAGTGTTTATGAAAAATCCTAGGCAAGTTACAATGTTGTAATAAATAAGTATCTACGGCACAGCAAGATTGATTAAAATATTGTAACGAGTGTTGTGTGCAAGGGCATAGCTGCCATTTCAGTCTATGGTGGCTGAGTTGTAATCATGACGCAGGCCTGTGGATTTAAAATATGTGCAAAGTTTATACGTTTTAACCATGAACTAATATTATGACAAAGTTAATTATTTATATTCACAACTGTTTATCACAATGGATACCTTAACGCTAGGTTTTTGAAACACAGTTATGTAACGAGCTTACGTTTTTGTGTTTTGAATGTCTACAACATTCCCAACGAAGTACTAGGCCCAACCAGAAAAATTTAAATAAATAATAAAATTAACATACAAACCAGTAAGTACGGTACCAATGCATGTAAATATTAGCGGAATAAATGTTACAGAAGGCCTATGTGTTTGCATGTTCAACCATTATCTTTTACGTTTGTCGATGCTACGTAGTACAATAAATAAGCGACACGAGTTGCGTGCTTAAATTTACTGTGTTGTTTCGTTGGACTGGTTGTCCCTTCATTGTAATTTTTATTCCAAACACATATTAATGACAACAGGTTAAATACAACTGTTGTTTCTGCCACAGTTGTAACAAACACCGCAGTGGCAAAATATTGTGTATTATATGTAACGTCCTATATTGTGTGTAACAAATAGTTATAAAGCTGACCTAAATATTGTTATAGGCCTAAACAGTGAAGACTTGTAGGAAATTGTTTCTGCAATATGACATAATTCTTTGAACAGCTGTAAACAGCAACCAATGCATTTGACAGTTATAAAAGTAGAAGTCACATGGCAGTGTTTATGTTTACGTGTAGTGGAAAGATATGTAATCAGTAATAAAAGTAGAAATTTGGCAGGGCTTCAAAAAAAGTCGAAGTCATCATGAATCAACTACATATATTTTACTGTAACACTTTTACACCAAAATACTTCTCTTAACTTACAAAATTGCTCCCAAAACAATTTGCAAAGGAAAATGCATAAATATTTAGTCCACAACCAACAAAATAATTTTATACAATTCTAGTAGAGGTGCACGCTTGAAGATAGAAATGCCAAATATAGTATGACTATCGCAGAATTCCCCGACATTCAGCTAACTTCTATGAAATTCCCCAACAGTTTTCAAATTTCCTGTTTTCCAGATGAGGGGCAACCATGCCAGGTTGGCCACTGTATTTCTGTTTCAAAATTCTCTGACTTGTCCAGGTTTTCCAGACCAAATTTGTGTTTTTTTCCTGACGATCACTGTGGCACAACAAAACTTATCATATAAATAATGTGATGCGAAAAGTAAAAGTGTTACCTTGGTGTAGCAGCCACAAAAATAATTTAATTTTTTTTAGCCTCTCAAAAAATGGATTTTTTTTTAAAAACACCAACTGTAAGAAATTTGTTCACCCAGAAGGGATTGAAAAAATCTTTTGACAGTACATCATCGCAAAGTACTCCATGTAGACTTACTCGCCTCAAGGTTTCATTGTGTTTTTTTAATTTGGGAAAAAGTAGGAGGCGTCGAAAATAAAAAAAAAAAAAAGTTAGTTTCAAGGTCAACTTTCATGTTGAGAAGACATATAAAATAATATTCCGTTTATTTTTAGTGACATTCTTAATAGCCCTAAGTCTCCTCTTTGCAATTACATCTCACATGACTTTGTAGCTTTTATAGTTATTAAGATATTAAACAAAAAGTAAAAGCTCGAAAATGTCTATTTTGCTATGCAGCAGTAGCCATATTGGTCTGTAAAAGCAATATGGGGGCAGATAAAAATCTATAACTTCAGCTTTGCACTGTTGGAATATGTACTTTTCATGGGACAAAATTTCAAAATTTTTGAAAATGGGTCAGCGATGGCCCTTGGGTGGTTTTCCATGGAATGACCACCAAAATCATATAATTTCAAGGATATACGGTGAACATTAACGTAAGTTGTATATATGTACCGTATTTACTGGCAGAATTCTCGCACCATTTTTACAGGATTTTAAAAACCACACAGGCCTTTATTTATTGATAGTAGATATGATACATATTAAAATTTAAATTGCTTGTTTGCTGGAGCTAGCAGTGAGGACTGGCATGAGGAGGCTCAACAATGTTTACGGGAATACAAAAATTTAGTTGGTCTACTTGAAATATTAATTATACTGGATTTTCATCAAAAACTTCTGAAATGGCCTATAGACACACGGCCATATTCGCCAAAACATGGTAATATAGGAACACATTTTATTTGCAATATGACGTATATTTACCCATTAAGCATTCATACTAAACAAAAATTAACATAAATGTAAACTATTCCCTTTGCACTAAAAAAAACCACCAGCATAAAAATCAACTCCGTGACTGATTTTGTTTACATATTAACAGTGTGGGTATACCAGCCAAAAATAGATAATGGGACCAGCGACCTTGAAGTGTCAGCAATCTGGCACAGTCAAACAAAGCCCACGCTGCGTGGGCCGATTAGCATTACATGCATCATTGAGAGAAACACGCTGCATGAAATATGAAAGGTGAAGTTTTTCCCCTAATTCGACACCATAAAATTAGGGTGCATGAATTATGCCAGTAAATACGGTGTATTCTTTACGTAAATTTTTCAGTGTGATGTTTTAACTTTTCATTTTGTTGCAGGTAGCAGCGTTTTATAATACTGCTGAATGCAAACAAAACAAATCATAATCGCCGTGCATTGGGGTTAAATACATACATGAGTACGGCCAAAATTTCCAAATGATAAAGATTTTACAGTCGGGTTGACTGCAGCATCTTCCATAATTTATGAGACTAGATATTTTATGAAAACAGTCTGTTTCATAGTATCAATATAGATAGCGCACTTTCAATTCACAAAATTTCAGTGCAACTTTCAATGTAAATGAACATTCGATTTGGTGCCATAGATTCCTGCACACATTCTAGTTGCGAGTGTTCACTTCGTACCAATGTTACTAGCACATGGAAACAGTTTGTTGCCAAACTAATATAGCTTATTTTGAAGTGCATACTTTAATGGCTATGTATCCTTTGGAATCTGTTTGTACATACGTGTGTTGCATGTAGAACTATGATTTCCGAGATTTGAAAATTGTCTCGAGACAAAATAGAATTTTTTCATCTAGAGTATTTCTCGATATTGTCTAGAACTCACAACTTTAGTTTTTTTTATTTGTATAGTGCCGAAGTAAATTTGTGTATATAACATGGGAGAAGAGTTTGCTTCTTGTGGAGAAAGCTATTTTAGTGAGATATCGTGCATTTGTCAGTATTTCACGTTTAAACTTGTATTATGGTGTTATTTCGTTTTATCAAGATTTACCACAAAATAGTGCCTCCAGTTATGCCTGAAACACGACTGCAAATGCACACAAGCTATTTGCATTGTGATTAAGAACACCACCAGGTTTGCAGAACATGCTATCCAGTGAGAAAATTTTACAGAATCAAACTGAACTTTTGAATGCAAAAAATTGGAACTCGTCGATTCTTTGATTCGGGCAAGAATCGGTGGAATCAAAGAATCAATAATCGAGTCATCCCATGAACTAGTTTATTCACATTCATTAAATGATAAATAATCAAATAAAGCATAAGAGCTGAAAATAATTGAAAACTTTTCACACAAGTCTCTTTGTTGAAAAAACAAATTCGGTAATACTGTATAAGTAGAGATGTGAAAAAGTACATCAAAAATACGTGTCATTAAAAAAAAAGTTTTTTTGTCAAAATAGAGACTTTCTTGCTACAAAAAATGCATGTTTCTGCATAAGAATTGTTCCAATTTTTCACGTGCTCTTTATAAAGACATACTAGGGGCATGCACTTTGGGAGTTTATTTTTATACAGAATTCGAGGTTATTATTCTTAAAAATCGGTTTTATTTTTTTATGAAAGCGGTGTTATTTTTGGTTAACCGTTAACTATGTAAATACAAACAAAACCACATGAAAATAACAGCAACACTTTGTTAAATGAGACATAATATTATAAACTTGAACTTTAAATTTTTCAACCGATTGTTTTTTGTTTTTTTCACTTTCAATGTGCTTTACGCACAAGCTCTATGATCCCAAGTCACTGATGCGTTGCAAAATTTACAAAATATAGTTTTATCATCCCTTGCATTTAAGCCATGTTTTAAAAATTCTGCAGCACGCTGCTTTGCATTTATGGTGGGGTTCAGCATTTTAAAAAGAAATTACATCATACAAAGTGCCTAAATATTCAAATAAAACTAACTTTACCCGCACCAGAGACGCGATATCAGCCCAAACCAAAACAGATGGCAATACAAGATATAAAGATGCATTAACAAAATATGTCCAAAATTGTAGAAACATCCAAAAGATTTATTTGTTGTTCGTCGCAGGCACACAATGTAGCAATACCAGTGATCTTTTACAGCGCTACTATCAATACTCGAAACCATGGAAAATTTTTAAAGTTACTAACAGCAGCGCTGTACTATCTCTATGGATTTTTGTGTTTATGTTACGACGTAATCTGAGGTTAAACAAGTGATTTTGTCGTTAACTTAGGCTACTTATAGTGTTTCTGGGTTAAAAGAGAACAAATGTTTTGAATTATAACGAAAACCTGTTATTTTATCATGGCATATTCCTCAGTAGGGTGATTTCCTAGCAGTTAAGCAAGGTTATAAATGAATTTCTCAAGTTTCTATATTCCCTTATTTAATTAATCTTATCTTACGCTTGGAATTTGTGGAATGAAAACTGGCTATCAAACTGATATGACACTATTTGCAGCTGAAGTGTTTTCCCCCAACTTTTTTGTAGTATTATCATGAAAAGTTAAAAATAGAGTTTATTCGTTTAAATTCGCAAACAAATTCGTTTTAACGCAAATGCGAATTTTGCATGCCCCTAGACATACATAATTTGAGAAATTTCACTTTATTCGCAAAATCTGAAATTGGCAATGTTATTCCTATTGATATGCAGTGCAATTTTTATCAATTGTTATATCCTTGCAAAAATTCTTAACTCTGGAGAAACATACAGTTACGTTTTTAAGACAAAACCACTAGTTTCCTTTTATCAACAGACAACATTAAAAAAATTTCAGATTATACTTGAGACTTTGTATTCTGCCTGACACCTGGAACAACGGTTGCAATGTAATGGCATACTGTTTCATGAAAAGAATGTAAACAATTTATATACAACTATAAAAGTACTGTTTAAAATAATAATAAAAGTGCCTTGTACGAACAGAAAAAAAATACTATTAGAGAAATCTACCTATACATTTTTGAACTACTAAAACTTTCAACAACAGATTTTTTTTATTAGGCCCGCAGACAAAATACCCGTTTCTTCAAAACATGTCATTTTTTACAGCATACAATTAGAGAATGTGTATGATAAAAATACAGTTAACTGGATGAATAGTAGTTTTAAATACGTGATAAATTGATTTACAAATATATTCTATTTAAGTAAATGCATACAAACACATTTTTCACAGCTGCACTTCTCACTTTGTAAAAAATGTGACAATGTATGAATGCACACAAGCGAGCTAGTTTGTGTGAATTCCATAGATAACATGGTGCTTGGTGGATGTGAACACTACAATGGAATGTATTCCTAATGTACAAACAAACTTTTGCAGGGCTGTGCGGTAGAATGTTTACTCAAAGTGACACATCATCACTTGCACTCGTGTTATCTATGGTCGTAAACACACGTGTTGGAAAGTAAACATGTTTTCGTTTATGGTGATAAACCAGCAAAGAAATCTACTGGCCAACTTTTGCATGAATTCGTATTCGATTATGCAAAAACACATCAAATATGTAAGAAGCAACCATTGTCAAAAATCGTAATGTTTGGTTTTTTTTTGTGAAAATTCAAGGTATTTTCCCCCACTTTATCGCATTTGCTAATTTTTCAGGTCTCTATGTATAAACCAACTTTGTCCTCTGAAGCTGTAGTTTTGAAACTATTTCTGAATCTGGAAACAACTGAAATAGTGGTACACTCGATGGACCTCCACGGAGACTGATGTTGCACGATAGTATGAATACATGAAATAATTTCATATTTCGTCACATTCTCCTTCAACACTAACACTTGAAGGATACATTTCCTTTTTGATAAAGGCTGACCACTTTCAGTATGGGTGTTAGTTACGGACACGTCTGAACTTACCTTTGTCTCACTTTCTGCGTGTGAACATGGCCCTACCAAATCTTGAGGCTGTGGGATTTTAGCAGCAGCACTGGTCTTAAAAAAATGCCTTTAAACAAACTGATTTTGCAACTATTACTCATAGCTTCTGTGTGTTATTCCCCGCCACGTGGCTACAGATTGCCCTTTCACCCACGACACTAAGCGAAAAAGATGTTCTACAAACTACACAATATGCAGAATAATCCACTTGCCCGAAACAACCACACAGAGAAAATGATGTCCAGCAAGCACTCTACATTGAACACAGTTTTCTTACTTTTTGAACTAGACTTTATTTGCACAAAATTTTCACTTCTAAGAAGCTGATAATGGAGACTGTCACAAACCATATTCTTCCAGCGAGTTTAGACTGCCTATGTTCTTAAATTGCTAATATTAACAGAAATAAGTCCATAGCTGAAGGGTTGAAATTCTTGAACACGTGTCACTAAAACACTGAGCGGTAAAAAGAGGGTTAATAGGAAAAAAAAAAAAAAAAATGTTATCAATGTACGCAAGCATATATTGTTAATTATATAACCATTTGAAATTGCTACTATTATTTCATTTCACAAAGTTTTTATAATATGCACAAACGTAAAACACTGCAAATGCCAGCTAAAAAATTTTTCAAGCAGTCCGCTTCGCACCCTGGCGGCGGCGTTTCCAGTCTTGACAGTGGGGGTCTGTTTTTCTGTGGTCCTTGATGTTGTTGTCATATTGAACTTGGGTGAAATGGCTAATCCCTCCAGTTTTGGTGGACAGTTCTTATTCCAGTGGTTTTCTGGGCAGAACAAACATTCCGCACGAACGTCATGCAGGTAGACGGAGCGGGCGCAATCATGGGTGATTCGACCGGTGAAGCTCATAACCTTCAGGACTTTTACCGGTGCGAGTTTTTTCAAAGGTTGCTTGCGCCACAAAATTCTGCTCTGCTTCCCTTGTGCATTCTAACACGTCTATGGTTGTTGGCTTAGCCGCAAGGAGGACGTTATTCAGGCTAGGCAGCAGCATTCGGCTGATTGATCAGACAGCTGTTACTTTGTTGACCCTGAGAAATCGAGAAATACGTGCAGAAACATCTGCTCCTTACAACGGGTAAATATCTCTGCTTCGCCGTTTACGTGGGCTAGCTATAAAACTGTGTAGTCAGTATTGCTAACACCCCCTCGCCAGTGAATTTGGAAGCAAGTCGGTTGCTGAATTGTTTCCGGTGGGTGAGGAACTCGCCGTATGGTTTCCACGATGTTAAGGAGTCCTTTTAAATGCAGCTGGACCCTGTCAATCAACTGCTTTGCTGGTAGGTCGGTCTCTCGAAACTCCTCACATTCTTGTGTAATGGCCACCGGATCATTACGAGGTCGGCCTGCAAAATCCGTTATTTGGATGTAGTCATTTCTCCCAGCCGCTGGGTGGCTGGGTAACGCTCCAGGTTGTACACAAATACGCTATGGTTTTGATCGGCAGGAGTGGGACATATGCGATCTGCACCTCTCGCACTGATACACCATACCTGGCATAGAAATGCGCTCGTCGGGCCATCCTATGCACAGGTGATGGTAGGGTTCACTGCATGACGTGCAGCGTATTCGGTTGATGCCTCAGGCGAGGCAAATGATCTCGTTACAGAAGCTGGTAGGTTGTTGACGGCAGGCTTCACATCTGTACTCCAGCCCTTCTGTGTCATGGGCCTCGTCAGGCCAGCCTAGGCATACGCTGTGGAACCTTTTTTGCGCAGTAGGTACACTCTATCCAGAGTGAGCTAATACCAGGACAGTCTGCATGAGCACACTGCAGTGCTCGTAAGTCATGTTCTGAGTCATGGTCTACGCCCAAGGTGGCGTTGAGCTCAAACTGACAGTTGATGGCTGTGAGCACCACGAGGAGTTTATCGAACTCCCCGAAGTCCGCTTGGTTTTCCAGCTTGACCCTTAGTTGTCTGGGTCTGGTTGGTTAGTTCGGCCGTTCGATGCATACAGTTAATAGTCTGACGCCCCACGTTGGGCACCAGATAATCACTTGATGCATGCCCCGTTACTGACTGACTGGCACGACCATCGTGGTTTTATTACGCTAGATGAAGTGCACGTTATGAGGGATTTTCAGACCTTTAGCAACGTTTACGACTAGATATTTTGATGGGTCGTGTTGGTTTACGAGTTGGCATGAAGTCTTGGATTGCCACCTTATTCCCCATGGAGGGTCGCCGTATCTGTAGTTGACAGGAGTGGTTAGTTTTACCTGTCTTACTCTATGATCTTCTGCCATTTGGTGAAGTTGCGTTGGCGACTAAGCAAAGCTGGTACTGCAGTCCTTGGGTTTCAGGTAGGTTGTACTGTACTTGGACACACAGTACTGTAGGTTCCAGGCCGCAGACTCTTGCCTCCAAAACCTGGCAGTGGTGATCCTGTACCTGGTTTCAGTCCCATACACTATACCCCTCAGAACAGGATGGTAGCCTAGGCTCGTACAGACGTGCTGGAAAAGGTATGTAGCAAAACACGGGAGCAGTCGAGGTTGCTCGTAGCCCTAATGAGACAGCGCAATCCTGTTCTGCTTTTCTTTCCTTCGGAGGAGGGAGCTAGGGTAGACTGCTGCTTGACAGCAAGATGAGATATCTTTTGCTCCCTACGCCATTGGCCGTGCCTTACTTAAACGGCATAGAGCGTGGTTCACCGGTGAAAGATACCCGTTGTGCACTACGGACGAGAAACTATTTCCTATAATAGTTTATGTCCAGTAGTTACTTGGTAGCATGAGCTCGGTGCTTCAGAAGGCTCCCCACCTTAGCGGGCAGACCAAAAGCGTTGAGATGTGTGGGCGACCACTACTACTACTGGATGTGAAATCCAGCCAAGGCCAGGCCGTAACACCCAAGCAACTATTTATTGAGGACTCAATAAACACAGTGACATGTGCTATCTCCTACCAAGCAGACAGTATACTGAAAGTACCTATGTTAGCCAGGTGTAGGCAATCTGGTTCTAGGAAAGTTTAACAAGTAAACTGAGTTAATTAATACTGAAAGAAAACTGTCTAACTAACAGGTGTTTGGAAGAGACAAAAAGAAGTTAGTTCCTTTGCTCCAGTAGCAGGGTGCAATCGTGTTACTTGCAGTTGCAAAGCTTCCGGTAGCTGATCGCTGTTGCCATCACTGAAGCCTCAGGTGATGACAATAGTAGAAGCTACTGGTGGTTGCAGAAGACTGTTGTCATCGCAGGGAGCAGCCGCTGGGGGCCGCTGAAGACTTGAGGTTCGCTGGAGGCCCCAGCACTCGAGTGATGGAACAAGTTCGAGAAACAGCAAAAAATAACTATGGAGCCACGCCACGCACTGACTTATATAGTCAGAACTGTAGGGTGCGGCAATGTGTTGCGGAGAGGGCGTGTGACGTCCCTCTGCTGTGAGGCCAGAGTTGGAGGTAAGAACCCTCTAGTCAGCACTGTTTCGTGAATGTTCGGTGGCGCTCGGTCGTGCCCCGAGGTGGCTGACAGCTTGCAGATACTCAGTGTGGGGGGAGGGGGGGTGCTCGCTAGGTTAGCAACATTGAAAACCATGTGTTCGGGGCACCCTTCAGGATTGTGGCAGCCCACAACATGCGTGTATTGGTTTGCAGTATCAACTCACGTGGGTTGAAGTAGGAATACTTGACATGATGAGCGATGAGTCATAATTGTATTTAACAGTAGTGTACGTGGCATGCGTCAAACTTAAGGCGACTTTGTCAAAACAAAGACATATAAAAGTGCCACTTGTGGGTTAACCATCTTGTGGCGATGGTAATTGAAAACCTCACAATCAAGGAGACAAAAGCAAAAGATGAGGAAAAGAAAATTAATTACAGCATAAAAGTAACCATACTAAAAACAAACAAAAACTGTACTTGGTATGAAACAAAACATAGCAACTGTAAAAGTCTTCAACCATATTCCATGACAGCAGTGAATAGTCACAAGGCACTGATAAAAATGCCCATGGCCTTAAGAATGAAGCTGCGCATGAAACAGCCTGAATTCCAAGCGCGCACAATATCGTTCACACAATGAATGTGTCACGGTAACAACTGGGTCAAGTTAATGAATTCTAAAAATGTGGTGCAAAATTGATGTTTTTGTCAGCTTTGCATGTGCATTTGCCACCCTAAAGGAATGTCTTGGTTGTGTACACTTTAATCTCTTTTGGCGATAGACTAAGCACTCAGGAAAGAGACGGCTCGAACAACAATGGGAACGAGGACCCCAGGCACATAAAAGGAACAGCAGACTGAAAGAAAAAAACCCCAAAAAATTTCACTGTTCACTGTGTCCATGGTACATTTGTATCATTGAACTTACATCTAATTCAGAGATGAAAAAGGCAAAAACAAATGCTCATAGAAATTTCTGTATTACCAACCGGAAAATTATTTCTGTAGCTCCTTGATTCAAATTTAGTTGTGAAAATCTGTTTTCAATAGATTTACAATACGAAAGAAACACATTGTACAGAGTTTTATCACGAGGGCAAGTATTATGATCTATGATTACGTCACATCACAGCCATAATCACCATAAAGTTTATGCCACAAAATCTTCACAGCAAGCCTCACATTACTTTGCTGGATTGTGTACAGAAATCCTCACTCAGTGGGTACACATGAACTGACCACCCATTCTACATGCTAAACTACTTCAACTGAGCAATCAGGACACCAAGGACAATCATGAGACTGTACAGATAATGAATCTGATGAGGCAGATACAGACCTCTTTATCAAAGTTAGCCCGGGTAAACTCGAGTGAGTTTAGCAATGCTGTCGTGGCGGCCAGTCTGACATGGTTGCTGGTCTCAGTCTGCCTCATGCCATGGATGATCGCTGTCAGTATCTGGTTGGACTGGGCCACCAACACTTCATGCTCCTGCACATAACACACAATTCAGTCACAAAATAATAAAAATATATGGAATACTTAAAAATTATTTAAAAGCTACAGCAGAATGATGAAATAATGTCCCCATTTATTAAAGTTTCTCCATCTGCAATGAAGGATTCTACTGGTTTGGACTGTTTCTCCAATTTAAACATTCCCTGAAATAATGTTTTTACTTTTCCTTGAATAATGAAAACTGTTTCCTACTAAAAATTGTATTTCTTGTCATGAAACTATTCCATATAACAGGAATTAAACTTGGTTCATAACATAAGAACATGTTTTGTATATATTAATATAGGAATCGATTACTGTACTTGATCCATTGACAATTTAAATTAACTGAATATTAAAATGTACTTCTTTCCTCTGGGAATGTGTGTAAGTGATCATACAAGTACACAAAAATTATGCAATTAATTATTGGAGCAAGGAAATGCAACCAGGTGCTAACTGCCATGAATGATGACTATTTCTTAAATTCTTTTGTTTATAGAGTACAACCTCAACTAATAATGACCTTAACGAGAAATTCATAATGATGGGAAATATGCAATGCTACATCAGTTTCTATACACATTTTACAGTAAAACTGTTTGGTATTTATAAGTGGTATTTCCATATGCACATTCATAGAAACGAGTGATTCGAGAGCATGGTACAACTATGAAATTTGACAGGTGAATGGAAATATTTTTCAAAAATTCACAGATAAGTAACTCAGCTACATGCAAACACACTAATCTTTCTACGTGTGCCGTGCCCACAGATACGAGTGCACTGTGTTCCTTCCCCCGCTCATGCTGAACTATAACAGAAGAAGTTGCCAAGACCTCAAACCCTCCAGAAGCTCTTCAGTGGCTGCAAGAATGCCTTCTAGACCTTCTGGTAACTCTTCGCCAACAGCTCCTGAAGATGTCATCAAACCGCTTGCCTTACATGATGTAACTGCAACTGCTGACACTAACCCTCTGACAGTCACAGTCTACAGTCCCTTCACGATAGCTCACACTTGCCTTACCTCCTGGTAACGACAATAGCTCACCACTACCACTTCTGATAGTGATCAACAGTCCCTTCTGGACAACATATAGTGGCAGTTAGGGACAGTTGAACAGCTACCTAGCTGGATCGCCTTATCCAGTCAGAACCAGGTCTGGATTCACGTAGGCTAACTTCTGTTCAACTCTGGAATAGTTAGGAGGTAGTACAGGCCACCGTGTATATTCTACTTGGAATACATACGTTGTTACACTTACGTCCACATGTTATTTCTTTTAATTACCATGTTTATCTGTACGTAGGCAAGAGTCCTTCAGAGTGAAGCAGGAAAAGACTATCAATTTTGGACAACATTGAGTGTTCAAAAATCGTGAGGTTTTGTAGAGGTACACACACTTATTACCCTAATAAAGGCGGGGGGGGGGGGGGGGGGGGGGTCCGAGGTCCCCCCTCAGGAAATTTTGAATTTCTAGGTGCAAACATGCTATTTAAATAGTTTTCGCATCTAAAAATATAATATTCAGCTGGTAAAATCATTCTTTTAAGTTTTCAGCTTAAAATTTATATTCATTTGGAGGGGGGGAGGGTATATCCCGACACCCCACCCCCCTCGTTTCGTTCCTGTTATAAGTCCTATTCTTTAGATTCAGTAAATTTTATACATCCCAGAAAATGCAAATATTCCAAATCACAATGGCCCGCAGCACAAAACGCAAAGCTTTACATTTCCATGAAGCAATCATAAACAGAATCTCTTCTGAATTGGTCTGATTAAATGTTGTTTTGTTGTGTTTCTTACTAGTAGTCTGTTCAGACATCGTAAGACCTATAAACACAGTCCACAGAAAATTCATAACATAACCAAGGGGCCAGTCACTACATAGAGCTTTCATTACTCTTATCGAGCACTGACAATTCAGTTTGTACCAACATTGAAAAGTCATTCAATTGTAAAATAATTTATTCATCGGACTGGTGATCAAGCAGTTATCCTTTTTTTCGTTTAAGATCAAATCAACTTTAATCGTGTACACGTTAAGTAAAACGTAAACAATTTAATAAATGTTTTCAATTGTCAATGCCATAATTATTCCATAAAGTTGGCAATCTTAACAAAATTGTTTATGTTTACAAGCTTCGTACGTGAATTGAATTGAATTCCAATTTTGATGTAACAAGATGTTGGGTTCCTTCACTGTGAACATTCGAAGTCAAACACACTTGTGAAATACTTCACCTTTCCCAGCAATCCAGAAAAGGTACGTTTCTAAACCAATTTTGTTGTTTTGACTACAAGGTAAAAGAAAAATACAAACTGATTTAAGTCATCAGTTTGGTAATTATTAATGATAAAAAATCTTTACCATGTCATTTAAAATTTTATTTTAACAATCTTAATGTTATGAAATAGCCACAACAAAAATAAAGAGAAGCATTAGTGGCCCAATCGTAGACAGGTAATAAGCAAAGTAGTTCAACCCTTCTATATTATTTAACTTAACCTTAGCAATCTTGCGCAAAACATTACATAAATAATAATGGACAATAGAAGTACGAAACCTTCAAACGCCAAAAACAATAGAGTACGCACGTAGAAGCTGACCAATCTCAAAACGCGGCACTTACTTGAATTGATTCCCGCATGACAAATACAAAAGCATATTTCATTACACAGACAACGCCAACCACAATGAGAAGAATCAATTTCTTTGCACGCGTGAAGCGGAAATCAATCTTGCTGCGATTAACCGTCGATCCATCGACTTATGCATTAAAAAAATACTTTTTTTTGTTGCAGTTGGAAAAGCGTAAGGAAAACAGCACGAATTGTGAGGGCGTGAGAACAACCCGAAAATCGTGAGACTTGCGCCTAAATTGTGAGGGTTGGCAGCTATGCACACACCCATTAGACAACCACCCGTGCTGTGTCCAGGGTATATAACCGTAGAGCCCCAGCCATTAGCAAGACGACCTTTAGGCGGCTAGCCAGCCAGACCAGCCTACACTCAGGCCACCACGCTGCACTGTACCGGAGGGAGTAAGAGTTTTAATCTTGATGACTGACCACTCTTGGATACCACACTCAAGTGCCATCGACAAGCAAATTGAGCAAACCCAACCCTCTGTATCCATTGCACCTAACAATGCCGTACAAAGGAACACAGGGTATGACTCTTGTCTGTTCAGCTTCGGCCTTACATACCACTTAGGACTTCACCACCTGCTTCACTGTGCTGAGGCCAGTAGCAGTCCCTTTCTTTTATGCCTCATACTCAGAGAAGGGGTATTCGGTGGAAAGTGAGCATGGCAGATACTGACTCCAACACTAAGCAGACTGTACCCACCATAACTGTACTTTGAAGATAGCCCAACAGGCACAAGCTCTTGCCGTCCACCAACTGGAGAAGCCTCAACTCCCTCCTCACACCCATTATTCCCCACACTCATCAAGACTGCCTGGAGCCCAAATCCTATAGTAGCAGCCACCTGCCGGGGCAAGAATATCCCGTACAGAATTGCCAACTCCTAGTTCGGGTGCTACCAGAAAACTTTAGTCACAATCCACCCCGGGCTACCCCCAGCATCACCAGTGAACTACGCATTGCCGCCAGCCGCAGCAAACACCAGCAGTTACCGCAGTTGGGTCAGCAGCCACACTGGGCCACCATTCAAACAGCTTGGCAGTATGCCACCCCATTCGTCAGACCGTAATAGTGTTACAGGACTTCATGCCAAGTAGGCAGGCCACATGACCTACACTGTACACGGGCCATGAGCCGATCCCGAGGCACCAAGTATTGGCAGGGATCCTAGAAAATGGTGAACAGCAAACAGTTTTCATGAAATTAACCAATTTTTTTTTACAAAATGCGAAATTTTGCACGAAAAAGATGTTAACATGAATATTTACATTCTTCAGAAACTGTAAATAATTGTTTACAACAGATTGTCAGTCGACAATCAAGTGTAGTGCCAACACACCAATTTGCCGCTCTTCGTAGTATTTTGTAGTGATTATTTTTATGCTGAGATGCCGAAAATAGCTACCATTATTGATCGTGAACATGTAATGAAGCATGTTTCTACAGTTTTGACATCAAAAATAAAATAATTATACCCAAGTTCTGTAACATGCGTGCCGACTGAGTTGTGAAAAAATACTTTGCTGACCTAGTTCTGGAGGTTAGGTGGAAACAAAGACTTCAAATGCAATGTTACACGAACTTAATTTTCGTATCAAATTTAAGTTTGTTGGTCTCAGGAAACATACACAGTGTTGATTTTATTGAATGATTATACCAATAAATTATTCCATGTTAGTGACAAACTTGCAAGGATTACAATAGAAAACACGTGTTCATGAGGAGCACAATGTACAAACAGCAAGTGAGGGTATTTTTTAAACAATGTACAGCAGAGTCCCATTATGACGAGATGCCACGGTTCCAGGTTCGATACTCACTATAAGTGTCCTCGCTGTTTCTGAATTAGACCGATTTTGATCCCCAATACTACTTAAAAATCACCCTAAAACTGCCTTTAAATCATGTTCAAACCACCATAACGTCAAAATATCCTGTTATATAACTGATTGCATAAATATGACAGGAATATCTGACCGCGCCATCATGAGTATAGCTGCTCAGCCTGCGATCGGTTGCTCGGCTTATGCATTATTGTCCCGCATTTCCCGCTGTCGCTTACTCGACCACCCAAGCACTGCCCTGCAAGCAATAACTCCCCCATCACAGCTCTGCACAACCGTCTCAAACCAAATACCCGTATTTACTGGTATAATTATCGCACCTTTTTTACATGATTATAGTGCAAAAAATTAGGATGAGTGAATTCTGCAAGGAATCGGCAAGACACATGCATGTAAACATTAAAATGGGGTCTACTGTAAGTAATCCCTCACCAACCACTGGGGATACATTTTTTACTTAAACACAGCACATTATTTATTGATAATAGATAATAAGATACATATTCAAAATTAAGTAACTCTTGTGCTGGGGCCATCACCGAAAACATTGCCATGTGCACGTAGCTGGGCGAGCGCCTAGAACCTCTGCAGCGCAGCTGGACATGGCAACTTGCTGCTGTCGGTCGGTCCACGATTATTCTGGGGGCCGGTCACCACTGCCGCCGTTACAGGTCCGGTTCACTTTGTAACAGTGGCTTGGTATTGGGAAAACATGACATGCACGTTAACTCAGAAACTGTGAATTTTCGACCTACTTCTCTATCATCCTGTTCCTCTGCATACACCATTACCTTAAGTTCAAATTGACGGCATCAGATTGACTGGTATATTTACCCATTATGCATTTGTACTAAAAAAAATTAATAGAAACGTAAACCATGCCTGTTAGCATTAAAAAAATCACCAACATGCAAATAAACTCTGTGACATTTTGTTTACATGTTTGTAGCGTGGGCGCAGCAGCCAGGAAGATAACGGGACCAGTGACGTTGAAGTGTCAGCGACCTGACGCGGTCGAACAAAGCGCACGCCGCACATGCCCGTTAGTGTTACATGTCTAGTTGAGAGAAACATACTGCGTGAAACATGAAAGGAAAAGTTTTTTCCCTAATTCAGCACCATAAAATTTGGGTGTGTGAATCATACCATACTGGAAAATCATACCCTTTCATCTAACAAAACCTACATGGTGCGAGACTTACTCAAAACCAGCAAAAATTCAAGAAAACTTTATGAAAATGGATTAAAATTACGTTAGTTATAGCACAGCTATAAAATGTGGTAGTTGTGTCCGTATCTTTAATTGGTATGCCACAGTATGGAAATAAAACCAGCAAAAATCTGTTAATATGTAGCTGTATTCGATTTCAGCTATTGCTTGGACTGTTTTTGTTTTCATTTAACAATATCGTTTGACCCACATATGCCAAGTTGTTTGAAACCAAACACAGTTGACAGCACAATGACTATGAACTACGGAAAAGCAGAACGGGTTAGTGAAAACAGGATCAAGGCAGAAAGGGCTGTATTCTATTTATAGAGCAATGTGCTTGATTTGAGGTTGAAGGGAGGTGTGGGGGGTTAGGTGGCAAGACGGTAGAATGTGACACATGAGAACGGCACACAGTACTTAGGGAAACGATGTTGCAGGGCGAGGGAGTAGAGTTATAGCACAGATAACAAAACGTGCTTCACACGGTCACGAGTCCAGCCGCAAGCCTGCTTCACACATTCTCGCCATACATGTTTCAACTTGTAAAATTATAATTTTTCATGGAATATTTTTGCGATTTTTTGACGGTTCCTTAAAACGACTTTGTTATAATCGTGTTCTCGCAGTTACCGTTTTTGCTACAGCAGGATTCTACTGTATTCGTAAACCTTTACTATAATTATTGAACAACAACGTATACATCACATTTTGTTTTTTCATTTCAGTTAAAATTTTCGAAGTTACAATCATTTAATGTTATTTCCATACGAGCAATATTTTCCACTGTTCCATAAAAAAAATATGCAACTCAAAAAACTAAAGCCCCCCCCCCCTTCCACAACACTTTTCCCTTCTTTCCTTCAAAATAAAATAATAAGAACCCAAACAAATTACAAAAATTAACCAGGTTGAATTTACCCCACATTTCTTAAATTAATGTTTTCTTCGTAAATTAATTAACTAGTAGTGCTGCTGTTTCTTGAATTTAATAATTACATTTCTATTTCTTATTCATACACTAAACATGTGCATTAATTTTCTTTCAAAACATTCAAATTAACCAAATTTTTTTAATTTTCAGACACAGAAATTTGGTTTATCTATTAATGAAGAAATTCACTATAGATTTTATTTTTAAAACAAGTTACAGAAATTTAGCATCGCTTTCATCTTAAATGCCAAAATTGACACTTTCATTTTTAAATATTGAAATTTAACACCACTTTCATGTTTAAACACCGATTTTCACTATTTTGCACAGAAATCAGGCATTCTATATTACCGTTCTCTGGGGTCCCTAATTATCGGTATCGGTAGATACTTAAACTTTTTTGATGTACCTGGATCAGGTATGGTATAAGGACGAAACATTAGTATCGGTTATAGACATTCAAATTGGGTTATTACTTTCTTTACACACAAAAATTATATGGTGTGGCTGTACGTTTTACAGTATTCATCACTTGTGCAAAAATTTGTTCATTTGCATTCATAAATAAAATAACCATCCCACATGTGAAAAATATTAACGCATGCCGCGTAAGTCAATATACAAAATACGACTAAAACTCATGCACACTTGCTTCAACAACCTTAGGAAACTACTCCAAGACATCTAACAGGATGTGTTCCCAGGAAGGGACATGGAAGATACTTCGTTTCCGGACTGTTCCTGACCTGCCCTCCTCTCTCTACTAAGGAGTCTTAAAACCACAGGAAAAGTCAAACCAAGCATGGAGAGTATTTTCAACTTAAACACACTATTTCCTGGACGTAAAACGAAGGGTATTAAAAGCTGCCGCGTTACACGTCTGCCTCCCCAAAGTACCAGGCAAACAGTGTCGCCACACCGCCTAAGAAGGCCGAGCGCGCGAGGTCATATACAAAGCATACGAGGGTAGTTCTCCCACCCCTTTTGCTCCAGGCAGACGTCACAGGGGCACGTCAAGCCTTCCACCCGACCCGGCACGTACCTGTCCACGAGGCAGATATAAGGCCGTGCACAGCCGAGGTCTGGAGTTACCATCTCCAGTAGCTCACCTCAACACTTGGTGTGCTGCGACTCTACTGATCTAGGCCCTCACGGTCGCCTCCAGTTCTTCTTCAACCACCAGGAGCTGCCGCCACCACCTTCCAGAGGCTTCAACCCTTCTGGAATTCGTTACCACCAGAAGCCATCAACCAAATACTTAACACTTCTGTTGCCGAACCTCATGGGTCAACAACCACCACTACTTGCTGTCAGTCACATAACCCCATAAGTTAGTGCCTCTTCTACGCAACCCCCAATAGGTATAGTTGCGTAACTTATAGTTTACTATTTCACCTGTATCTTAAGTAGTCTTAGGAGCAGGTCACCTCCACCCATTAATTGCATAGCTATTACTTGCGCCTCACAAACTTGCTTGGTTTATGTACGAGTCACCTAGTATTTACTGTTTCAATAAATACTAATTCTTTATCGTATCAGAAAATTCTCTGTTCTAGGAGTAGAACATATCTATCACAAAGCATAGATCTCAGAAGGGGCATGCAAGAAACAAAGCTGATTTACTTCGAACCTAGAGTAGGACGTCATATCCCCTCAGGGGCCTGCCCGTACCACATACAACACACATTTTGAAAGCCACGTATTCTACATACCACTGTGTATAGAACGGTAGAGCCTCTACCACCAGGTACAAACCCAACCAAGACAGGACAGATACCTCAAGTTGCATCGCTGACTGGCGCGCCTAGCTAAGGTGCTGGCAGGGGTATTTGCTTAGGATTGGAGGCCCTCCCTTTGTGGACCACACCCGGCAGTGGCAGGAAGACGGTCTACGACCAACACCTCCAGAAGCTTGCATTGTTTGGTGACAGGGAATGCATTGTCAGCCATTGTTGACATACACGTCTAGTCAGGACATCAATTGCTTGCCTTCTACGAGGGGTATTGAGTGAATTGTACTTCTATGTCATTCCAAGTCAGGCACGGAGCTCAGAGAGCGATGAAGATGGAATTTAGTATTGCTAACCAGGTGTGTGCAGCCAACCTGTCGCCTCGGGAATCGAGACCCCACTGGGACAGGCTCAAGCTGCTTGACAGGAGGGAGACTGTAAAGGATGGGGGGGGGGGGGGGGGTTGAATTCTACTCCGTCCCGACTAGGGGACAGGCAATGAGGATCATCCGGTGGTCCGGGCCCTGGTTACCGGGAGCGACACCAGGCTCGAGCGCACCAATCCGAACTTCGGCAGCTGGGAAGGAACACAGTGGAAACGCCAACCCTTGGCAGAACACTACAGCAGCTCCACACCTGCCAAGGCCAGGAAGACAACACAGAGCCCACCTCACCATCCTGAGCGTCGCTACTGCCTCACCGAAACCAAACCCGTTGAACTCTGGTAAATAGACGTTGCCCCAGAGGAACAATGTTCCTGTCCGACATATTGCCCGACCTACAGTACCGGACTTTGTGCCCAGTCGACAGCCCACACAGCCAATGCTGGTAACCAGTAAGAGAACGAATTAAGTTTCGTAGTATATGCACACCTGACCAAACACAGTCCCAAAAACCACTTGCACAAAGACAGTTCAAGCAACAAACATCAAGTGCTTTTCTGGTGCGCAACGTGGGGACGTCAGCGTAATAACTGTTAACCAGTGAACAAGGGACCATGTCAAAACGGCCCGAAAGAAATAGTAGCCCGGACCGAATAGCCATATTTAAACTTCAAGGAACAAGAAAATTTTGTTTACAAAGCTGCGGCGAGAGAAGAGAAATTTATTTAGTAATTGAATTTCATGGGACCAAAGAAAACGGGTCTATAATAAAGCATAGTTATAATTGACGGGTGTAAAAGAGAGGTTCTACCGTATTTTAAATCTGTAGTTCAAACAATAAAACCAGGTCATAAAAACTTG
The DNA here is from genome assembly GCA_029891345.1 of Dryococelus australis. NCBI lineage: Eukaryota > Metazoa > Arthropoda > Insecta > Phasmatodea > Phasmatidae > Dryococelus > Dryococelus australis. The sequence goes on from CM057000.1 coordinate 52,690,096, forward strand.
GAATTCCATTATTGCTGTGTAGTAAAACCTCATTAATTCAAAGTTGATTCATTCAAAATCATATACAATTCAAAGTGTGTATTCGCCCCCAACCGGAAGAGTAGGATTATATATACAATTAAGTTTGGTTAATTCAAAATTCGCCTTATCAAATTCAAAGTTACATTTCGTCCAAAAGTGTATGTGAAGTTCAGATTAATTAATCAAAGTTATATTAATTATGATAATAAATATGTCTCGCCTACACTGACACGGGTGCACGCACGTAAACCAGCAATGGGTGATGGCGCTGTAACCAGCTGACACAGCCACTGCCGCTACCACAGCCCGCCACGGTGATGGCATTTATAGAGCCAGAGTTTTCACGTCTGTTGACTGGTTTTCATCGCCTCTTCTGCCCGCTGAAGAGGTGAAAGATGAGAGAGTGCCATATACTCCGTAAAGTTGGGGAGAGTAGGACAAAGCCAGCCAGGCAGCATGGGATTGGGACAACATTTGCTGGAAGTGCATTCGTAGTAGAGGGAGTGAGAGGATTCTGGCTACACAGCTGCAGTTTTTAACCACACTTTACCATGTTTTTTTTGTTTGTAATATGTTGGTATAGCAATTAGCGGCACCAATTTTTGAGCAATTTCCTTCAAATTTTTGCCTTTTTTAAACCAAAAATTGTATGACTCTGCAAAACAGGGTTGTAACTTCATGAGGGTAGTTATTCTCGAGGCTGTAGTTGTGTTTACTTTGGAAAGGAAAAATGTGCATTTCTTTAATACACAAACTTATTCTAAATTTGACAATTCAAAATTATGTAAATCAAAGTCGAAAAATTAGGCCCCGAGCACTTCAAATTAATGAGGTTTTATTGTATTATAAGAATACCTTTAAGAGCAACAGTGGTACTCACAATGTCCTGACAGATATAACCGATGGCCTCGAGTGTAGCCTCCTTGAGCATCTCCGTGGTGTTGGGACCCACCACGTTGGCAACCAGGAGTGGGATCAGATCACTCCACTGACCAACGGGCAGCTCCGCCACAGCCACATTGGCCACGCACTGGGCCGCAGCACTTGGCCTGCTGTTCTCGGTGCCCAGCGCAGAAAGGATCTACACATACACAACACACACCTCGCATCACTCATCTCCACATGGAAGGCACTGGCAAAGAAGCACATGGGGAGACTAACCAAAGTTGCTACACTATGTCAGAAAACCATTTTTTGACTTTACCAAATTTTTGCTAAGAAAATCTTTTCACTCCTCTTCAGGATTCAATTGAAACTTATGATAAAAACCACTCCCTATCTAATACAATCAAAGTAAAACTTGCTGAACGTACTACTTTTTGAAAATAGTCTAGCGTATAAGGGATGTAAAATTTCTAGTTGCATGGCCACTTTACCACTTCCTTAACACAAACATTGCTTGACACCAAAGGGGAATGAGGGGAGAATGTAGTGGGCGAGCGAGTGGATGGGTGAGTGAGTGAAGAGATTTGGGCGGCTCTTAACAGTGAGGTCTTGAGAGCCGACAAGAGTGAAAAGAGGTATGGAGCAGCGCCGGAATGAAAGGGCAGGGAAAACCAGTGATCCTTGAGAAAACCCGACCAGCAGCACAGTTTGGCACACTTCCCACATGACCTGGCCAAGGATTAACCCAGTCCGCCTAGGTGGGATGCGAGTAGTATAACCACCACACCACTATGGCTACCCTGGGAGGTGGAGATGGGGGAAAGAGGAGGAAACCTTAGACCATTGAGAATACTCAGCTGTACCAAATATCACTCCGGTACTTAAACTGAACTGCAGATTTTTAATTTCCAATGTCATTCTCACAGCTTTCCTCAAAACCTACAAATTCCTCAACTTTTCCACATTTTTAAGGTTCATCCATAAATATCTTGAGAGATAAACAATGGAACAAACAATTACAGAACAAAGAAATAGATCCAGAACAATAAAAAACAGCAAGATGTAAAACATACTCAGCAGAACACATTTCAAAGTTATAATGCTGTAATGTAGAACTTATGCTTTATAGTGCAGTGTATTGTTTTGATGACAATTGAGTACAAAGATTATAAGATTATCATCAGAATAATATTAATAAAATGGGCATCTGTGAAGTAACAATAATGAAAATTACTACCCAATTTCACACATTTTTCAGTACAAATAACGTTCCAAGCAAAAAAATGGAGAACATCTGCACAAAATTTATTTCATAAATCACTACCTCAAATCAATTATTTGAAAATTCCCAAACTTTCCTAAAAATCTTACAAATCCAAACTCACGTTTTGAACCTGCCACCAAAAACCAAAGATTTCAAAGGCACTTGTGGCGAGCCTAAGGTTTTATTCTATTCAAGAAGTGTCGCCAACAACAAACATTGTTTTATAGATGCAATTAGAACAGCTCAGCTTCTAGACCTTAAATAAAGTATCACTAACAGCAACAGAAATCAATATTTTAGTTCTTGGTTTACTTTTGGAGTGTAAAAATAAAACAATGTTAACAGTTATACCAAAAATCAGACAAGAACTTGGTTAACATACAAAAATTCCCCTGTATCCGATCAACAAAAATCTAACAAAAATTCTCTCATTATGAAAAACATGTCAAGCAGTTAACAGTAATTTAATTTTAAACAAACTACCTGTTCAAGCATGCAAGTTTGCATTTTATTATACATATGATCAAAAAAATTAATTTGTGATTCTGACACGTGTTGTACATTAAAACATTTTCTGCTATCTACTTTTCTATTTGCTCAAAATCTATCTAATTGCACGCCATCTGCAAAAAAATAAGCTTATTTAGTGTTGTTCTGACTGTACTTACATTTTTCTTTATGTAAAGTCTGATGTCCTCGGGGAAGGAGAGCCAGCGCTGCTGGTATTGTGTCTTGACTGCCGGATCCTTTGCAGTAAGTGTGTTCTTGAGTTGCAGGCCGGCTGCCATGCGGGCGACGTGGCTGTTGCCCCCATGATGCAAAATGACCGACAGAGTTTTGACAAACTCGGGCTGCAAAGATAAATTTTCTCAGCAATGACACATTTATGCCCACAATAAGATTGCTACATGCAAAAATGCTTGAAATACTGAACATTCCAAAGTAAAAATGGTCTTATGGGTAATGCAGAGGAGATCTCCAGAAAATTCTCAGAATGGGAAAAATCTGAATTTATAATAAAGAACTTTAATGTACCACAATCTTCATTAACAAATTCTACTTACATCTAATTTTGAGATTTAAAACTTATATTACATACATTGGTATGAAGAATGTTTCACGTGAGATAAAATACAATAGATCCTGCTATAGCAGCAATTTTTCATCAACTAACTATTTGTGGAAAAAAACGCTAAGAAAATGAATAAACAAGATGACATCACATTATCGAACCCAAGGGAAAGGGGTTGGGAGAGTAGTACTACAGGGCTAAATTTGGCATTCATGGAGTTTGACATTAACAACACAATATAAAATGCATTCTATGAAAAAAAAAAAAAAACATGGAAACCATAATGATAAAAAGTGTGTACATACTAGTTAATTCGAACATAGACTGAGAGCTTGCAGTGTCTATACATTTCTATTTAGCAAACAAATCGAAGCTTAGGATCATATGGATGAAGACTGGTTCAAATCCAGAGTAACATGGTGGGTTTCAAATTACAGTAGAATCCTATTATTTTTCAAAGGGTCAGTAAAATAAAATGTTACATGCAGGAAAATGTTATACACAGGAAACAGTGTTACACCTGCAGTGACATGCCCAGCAAAACAAAATTCTAATGTAATAACTTTTGTATATAAATGGCTAGTCGAGTTCTTCATCATCTGAAACATTTGATGCAAAAATATCAGTGATCTGAATTCTATGTACCTACCATCAATTAATGCACAATGAACTGCATTCTGGTGGCTTGCTCACTCATCTACGCTTGGTTATCTTACTAATTTTCAGGACCATCACCTCAAAATTCTAAATATTTCAAGTACAAACTGTTTTCTGTATCTGTAGACCACTGCATTGTTAAATATGTCTGAAGATTCACTTAAGAGAACACCTGCATTTTAGATGCAGCAAGAAACTGAACAAATACTGATGGTATAAGCAGGAAATGAGCCTTATAGAGAAATTATGGGACCATGAAATAATGGTGTTTATATGCAGGAATGCTATAACAGGGTTCTACTCAATCACCAAATTTCAATTAATTTAAAAACCTGACAATTTTTACTCTTCATATGCAGTGTGTGATCCTCTCTCAACTTTACTGCATAGCAAAAAAAAAAAAAACTTAGTTCAAATAGTGTTTCGTTCCGTGCAGCAGTAGTCCTACAACTTCAGCAGCACTTCAAAGGAAGTAGTGTGGTAGACTACTGTAAATTTCCTGAATGGCTTCCTTTTGGTCATCACCCGAAATATCATGCAAACATTAAAAAGAACAAACTTTGCTGCCTTGCATCAGGGGACATGTCCAAGGCCTCTTTACTTGGGTAGTATCGAACTGGAATGAAGAATTACAGCAAAATATTTTACAGTGTTACAAAACATATTAATTCTTCTTTCACATCCAACAAGTCTTACTTTTCTGACTAATTTGTTGTACGTACTATTACTTACTTAGTTCTCAACGCTGTATAGTCAGGTTCGGTGATATATTGAAGGTCAATCAACTTCTATAGCCCGACACACTACAAAAAAACCTGCACATACCTCAACATCATCACATCATTCTTGAGCGTACTGGTATTACATTTACAAGTTGATACTTTGTGAAAAGCTGTGATTACAGTGTAGCCTAATTGTTGCACAGTACTGTAATGACTGTATAGCGCAATTGACGTGATAACTATACAATGCAGCAGGTATAATTTATATGGATTACGCCAAACGTATGCCCAGGGTGTAATATAAGCTGCTAAATAATTTTATACAGTATCGTTTCTACTTTGAGTAAATCGCTGTGTACAATGGCCAAGCTCGAGAAATTATTTATAATGTTGCAATACTCTTGAAGAAAGAGAAAGAAAAGCATAAACTAAAATACAATGTTGTTGAATCAACGAGCATAGCGACAAGTGTCTCTAAATTTATAGCGAAAGTAATTTTGGCTGAGGGCAAATAACTGAAATGTAAAGGACGTTTGCAGTTTTTGCAGTTCTCAATAGCCAAAAAGAAATCTTCGGAGCGCAAAAACCCATAGAATCCGACGACTTTACCAAAGATGCTCAGGCGAAAGGTGCACGAGTTTTACACAATATGGAAAACCGTACCAATGCTCAAAAAGCTGGTAAAGACCTTGCGAGATGATGGCATTATAGATTGTAGTAGTAAAACATTACAAAATGAAATCAGCTTTAGATGGAAAAAATACCAATTGCAGTGAAAGCTAATGATAGAGAAACCGCAGATAGCAGAACAGCACCATAGATTTATCAGCCAAATAAGAGAACGCAGGAATTCAAACTGAAATTAATATACATTGATGAGACATACATAATACACCAATCACACTCTGTGTCTGCTTGTTAGCAGCCTGAAACAGAAATCGGAGCGACAGAACCAATTGGTAGAGGAAGTAGATTGATTATAGTACATGCCGGTGGTGGGAGTGGTTATATGGACAATACACTGTTTATTTTTATGTCAACAGAAAATTGGCAATTACCACAACAATATGAAATATGAGAACTTCAAGTGGGTCAACTGCCAATTACTTCCTAATTCCTCCCCCAACTGTGATTTTGTTTGGACTAACGCCAGTTACCATAATGTGCAAGACAACAAGAAACCCACAGCATCAGCACTTAAGTCTGATATAAGACTTGATAAAATGGGACAATATTTCTTAAACAGAGGAACTGACCAAGGCTATCTACACAACTGACAGTATTTTCAGAAACGCTGGACACGCAATCTTACGTCTGCTACCTTATCACCCAGACCTCAATCCCACCGAACTCGTTTGAGGAGACATAGTGGGAAAGATACATCTACGTCGCAAGACATGGTTAAAACAAGAAAATTATTTTGCTGACTATTAACAGGAAAAGTGAGAAAACTGCTGTGAGTAGTACTGGGAAAGGAGCAGAGGCTCCTATGAATAAATGTGGTGGTGTGAGTAATATGTCACCCCCGGTTATCTCCAGTAGTTAACAGGTTTTCCATTACCAATCGGTGGACCGGAAAGCATACGGCGGTAGAAGACAAAGAGAGTAGGAAAGACTGAACGCTATGCTCTCTACCTTTAACATTCACTATGCTAGTATTCATGACAACGCAACACGTGTAGTAGCTGTTCTCCGATGAGGTAGTGGACAAACAACAACCGACAATGAAGTATACTGTTGGGTATAGGAAGGCTGGGTAATTTTGAAGTTCAACACGACAAAATCAGGGCAAAATATAATAAGTATTCAACATTCTTATTTGTCTGTTTGATGGGTTTTCAACAGGGACAATTTAACGTGTAATATGTTTTGTGAACATGTTCACAGTACCTAAAAAAGTGTACAGTGTGTACATGTAAACTATACAAATAAATAAAATAGAAGTGTGTGTGTGATTTTTTAATTTTCCATTTTTAATTATTTTTCAGATAGGACAATTGATTACTAAGCCATATCTAATGTTAATTTTTTTCATGTCTGTCTGGATTTACTTAAAAAAACCACTGAACGTATTGACATGAAATTTATAGTCTATAGATAATAAAAAATCAGTCATTTCTCCTTTCATTTTTGTCAATGGACTGTCCTCCTTTCCTTCCAAGAGCGGCACAGTGGCTAGAGCTATTCTAAGTGGGGCAGTAGTGACTTAGTGGATAGAACTATAATAAGTGGGGGCTAGGTACAAGGAATCTACTTTATTAACACAATAAAACACGTGCAAAGCGATGGGAGAGTGTAATTTAATAACTCCATTAAACCTGAAAGAAGAAATATTAATTTTTAAACATAAAACCTTAGTAAAATGATGGTGGGCTTTATTTTGATAACTTCATAAACCCTAAAACACAAGCGAAGCGAAATTTCTATTTTAAAAATAAGAAAAAAGTCCTAAATTTCATGTGAACGAAGTTGCACGGTTCAACTAATTAATAGTAAAGCGGCACACAATGCCAAGAAAACCAGCAGATGCCTGGCACTTCTCTGAAATGGTTGATCAAAGAAAATAAAGCAAAGTGCAAACTTTGCATTAAGAGTTATGCTAATGGACTAATGGAAGTGGGATGTCAAACTTGGGCATTTTTAACAGGCACATAGGGAGAATCTCGATGATATGACCAAGCAGTGCTGTTGCTGTACTGGTATAAGGACTCAACAGTGAAGATAAAAATAAACGGGATCAAAGTTTGACCACATTTGTGGCGACTAGCATGCAACCCTTATCTGTTGTAGAGGAGAAAGGTTTCAAACTATTCAGACACAATTTAAATTCCCAACACGAACTTCCATGTCACCACACTCAGAGGTACATATGTAAAATGCACAACTTCTGTGTAAGTAATGTATATGTTGAATACTGGTTACACTTACAATGTTCATACTGAATGAACACAGGTTCGTGTATTTTAACAACCTGTTTCAGATATTCATGCCCAAACTATGAAGATATCATGGCACAAGTGGCTAGCGACTTCACTGATTAGATTACACACTTATATGTGGTTATTACGTTTATAATTTACATAATAATAACGTATATTTCAGGTGGAAAAGGAACTCAGGACTCTCGTTCAAAAGACAGAGGCACGGAATGATGATGAGCACTCCACTGAAACACAAAGTGGCTGGGAAGCTCACGATCTACTGGGATTCATGACAGAAAAGGTAGCACAATATAAGCACATTAGCACATTGGATGCTGCCATTCTGTTACGCCAATATTTAGAGATGCCCCCTCTCCAAACACAACCGATCCAGTGAAATATTGGTCGGAAAATACAGGCAAACCGCTCCATGAGATAGCGTTGGGATTTTATCTCTCAGTTTCTGCCACTTCAAGTTCCCGCAAAAGAGATTTTTTTTGCTGCAGGGCAAATTATTTCTGAGAAAAGGTAATATTTGTTGCCAGAGCGAGCTAGAATTATGATTACTTGGACTATCTGTTAAACCATTATGTTGGTACAATATACTCAACATAACAATGCATTCATTTAGTTATCAGACAGGTGTTCTGTGTGAACAACGAAACAGGCTCAAACATAATCAAAATGTTGGAATTGACTTGTGTTTGACTTTGACCCGCTACTTCAGTAGAATTAGAGGCATATAAATTATAGTACGCAATTGGAAATAACATGTGCTTAAGTAAGTCTAATGTTCCAATAATGGACAAGCCTATAACGTCCTCTCACTTATTGCATATCGTAACATACTGCCAGTATATTCAATGTCATGTATTTAAACAGCGTGCCACAATTTCAATCTGACTACTACTGGAGATCTCCGGAGAAACATTAGTAACAATTTCTCCACTCCACTCCAACATTTTCCATCTCTAGATAGATTTCTATTTCAAAAATGATACTGCAATGAATGTACAAGTTGACAGCATAATTATTAATCTTCAGAAAGCTAGCAATTTGGCTAGTGGATCTAATCGTAGCAAATCTGGCAATAGTTCCTATACATCTGATTCAAATTAGGTGAGTGGTATTTCATTTACATTTACAAGTAACATCCTTAAAAACTTGTAAACATGTGTAAATTTAACATGAAAACCATAGGAACGACTGTAAAATAGCTTTAAATGTGCATAGCTCAGCTGTTTTATTCTATTCTTTCTGCTGCAGTGTAAATATGGACACTCCCTTATCTGGCCAGCTGCATGCTTTTCCCTCCCTCCGAACACCGCAGTAGGGGAAGATCCGCAAAGCCAAACGAGAGGGAATTGTTTTGTAACTGGTCCTGTTATACCTTAAAAAAATCTCTTCACTAAATTGTGTATCATGTAATATTAGAAGAATTAAATTACTAAGATGTAAATTTGTTACAAACTGCATTAACCGGGGGAGGGGGGAGGAACTGTGTTTTAGTGACTTACCTTGCAAAATAGTAATTATTACAAAAGCCAGGTGCACATGGGACAATTTTTCCCGAGAGTTTCGCCCAGATAATATTTGTATGCTAGGCAAAGAGCTATGTAACTTAAGTTACTTGCACGGTTCGTCACTGGTTTTGCCACACATGGTATGGGTTTTCTTGCGAGCTACTCTGTCAACTAGTATAACCAGCAGCCATAATTTTCGACAGCTGGCAAAAATAACAAACAATGAAATCTGTACAGCGAAGAAAGATTACTCTAATTAAACTTCTTTCAGTTTTGAATCATGAAAATCAAAAATTTATACAAAATAAAAGATTGTAGACAAGAGAATGGTTCGTCTGAAGGGACGAAAACAGGAGTGTACTGACAAAGCTTTTTAAAGATTTTGGGTAAGTGCACGGATAACCTCAAAACTGATATACAAACATGTTTCTTCTATGCATTTATTTACACTGCCAAAACAATAATGTTGCCATGTAAATAGTCACGTGACATGTTTCTTTGCTCTCAGTGGCTGAAATCAGAACAAGCAAAGAAACACTCACCATTCCAATTACCGAAAAATAGTATGCTAGCCAGCAAAACTGCACATAGGCATCAGTATCTCCAGTGGACAATGTCCAGCAACAAGCACGACTCCATGCATGCAATATCTTAAGGAAAATCGTTCCATGTGCGACTGGCATAACATGTTCATTTTATTACAATAACTTTGGCTGTTTGCATATTAATAATTTCTACTCCCTAAAACTAAAATTACAGTGGTGTGGTAATTTGTATTTTGCAAGTTCTAAATTGATGAATCACTAAAAAGCTAATCTCAAAAACAGTAGCCAATTTTACTGGAAAAAATTGGTTATGTAAAGATTTATATACAGTACTTATGGGTAAGTTAACATTGATAATCAATTAACATTATCAAAGCTCTATGGGACAGTTACACTAACATTACTGTAAATTTACTCAATTTATAACCAACTTGCGCATTTACATGAACGTATTGTACTTATCTGAATATACGATGACATCAAAAGTAAGACTAACCACCCCCCCAAATTTTTACTTTGGCCAATCAACAAAATTTATGTATTTCTACAAAAATTTGGACATTTAATTGAGCACGTTTACTTTACACTGCACTTAAAGGTTTAATATGGTCAAATTCATTGCAGTATACAATATACGATATACCTACAATGTTTTAAAAATTTAAGTTTCTCTTACTTGGTTCATCACTATCTTTGCTAAATCTACTGCACAATATGTTAATGTTTTAAATATTTTATAAATGTGTCTCGTACTGCAATGAAATGCATGAACACCTGCCACTAATCAAGGAAAAAAAAACCAGACCCAAAACTTTTAGTAAGCAAAGACAACCCCTTATGTGCAAGTAAAATTCAGAATAAAATTATCTTATACTAAGGTAAAAATTATATTCACATAGTATTGTGCTGTGCTAAAGATATAAATTTCAAAAGATCATCACTGGTATAGGCAATTGTCAGTATTTTCACACTTTTCTGTATCAAACCTTTGAAAAACAATCCCATGTATGTGTGATGTCACTCATCACCACAGTCCTGTATTTTATTGACTTTTACAACCTACTTCTCTATATAGGCATTAATTTTAAAACCTTGCATGTCTAAAAAAGCTCTATTGGTAAGTATTTTTATTTATGAGGTGTGAATAAATTCAATGAACAAGAAACATCAGCTTTATTTGCACTGAATGAAATTCACTTTAAAATATCTACACTGTATGTGGATTAAAAAGAATAAATTGGAGGACTGGAAGTGTTAATTTTTAATTACTCATCCAAGTCTCAAGACTCCAAAATACTTAAAACTACTACTGCAGGTTTTTTGCCAGAACTTTGAAAGAGTGACTCCTAGCTAACCTGTTGTCTACTGCATGACTTCTCAAAACAGTGATATTCAATTGCACAGTGTAGTTTCCTTAAGACACACATAATTCAGTAGATACTCCACAAGTATCTCCTTTTCGACTATCTACCTACTATGCCCAACTTGGCCGGATATATGACAGAGAATTCCATATATAGTTGCTGCTGCGTATCAAAGAGTAGAAGCCTGTTTGAGCTCTCAAATACTCAGGCAGACTAAGGCAGATCTCAAATCACAACGAGTCTACTAAGGCAGAACTTAAATCCCAACTGGAAGCTGGTCAAACAGTATTCAGTGCTAGATTAGAGCACAATCAAAATGAGTTAGCAAACACATTAAGAACACACTTCCAGTCTGTGTGAAGAGTTACAGTCTACACTGGTGACTTTCAAGGTTGAAGTGGTTGCCATGGTCATTAGGAAGGTAGATCCTAGTATAGATCAGATCAACCACAGAATGTCTACTGTAATAAAAGACTATCAGTGCCACTGTAACAAGACTAAGGGTGAAATGCAAGAACTTAGGGGTGTATTAGAGAGAATGCAATCAAAATGTGATTCAGCAGTAGCAGAAGTCAAATCTGGCAATGAAGCAGTGTAGTTATGGAGCACTAGAGCGAGTACCTAGTGGTTCATAGATACACCAGCACCCATAGCAGATAAACCTTCATAGATAATACAGTATGTGCCCATTACCAGCCAGTCCAGACTATTAGCAGAGGAGCTACCCACTCTCCAGGGCCGCAAGAATGAAAATCCTAGAAGTTTCCTGCGCTGCCTGGAAAAATATCCCAAGTGTGAAAGGTAAAAACAGAGTAGTGTTTGCAGTCTGTAGATCTGGCTTTAAAGGGTCAGTGCTAGTCACTGGTGGGAGATGGAGAAAAACAATATTCGGTCATATGCAGTTTTGCCAAGTCTTCGAAGGCAAATTCTGGAATCTTCAAGTACAAGGTTCACTTCATGCACTGCTTTAGAGTGAATAATTTTACTCAAAGCTGCACCAACTCATTGCAAGTTCATCTTACCAATATGTTTGAGCATACATGACACCTTACTCCTCCAATGGCTAGTGAAAAACTTGTTTCATTAGTTTTACAGCAATTAATGCTGTACTGGGTTTGCGGACCTATTTAGTAAATTTCTCAGATACATGAGGTGTTAAGATATGCAAAGTTAGATACCAATCCTAGAGGGAACTTGTAACAACTGCAACTAAGTTCAGCTAATTCTCTGAATGAATATAAGCTGTCTACCAGATGACCAATCCTTCATATTTATAACCTAAAGAATTATATTGGTTTAGTCAAAACCCAGATAACTAATGACAGCATAAGTTTCAGCACAGATTGCTCCCATATTGGAGGAAAGGTCAAAATGAGGGTACGAGTCATGATCAAAAAGACAGAGTAGTCCAAATGGTGCAGACTTAATTGGTTCACCATGAGGTAACCACTCAAGTCCTGATAGAACACGGCATGATAACTATCGTACTACACATCACCAAAAAAGTTAGTCCTAAACATGGTCACTGCAGCCCACGAGCAGGTCACAAACTAGCAGGAGAGGTATACTCTAACCCTTCTGCACCAACTTTTCTCCCACCTAAGAAAAGATTCCCAGGTTCGCAGCAGACAGCATTTTAGCAGCCCACCGCATACGTCACTCTAAACAAACTAGATGTGATCTGTGTGTAGCACAAAAGATGCACGTTTACAAAGCTATGTATGGAGTGCACAGAAACGTGGTTTATGCTTCAAGAGGCCATACACAAACCACTCTACTGATCCCACTACCACACAAAATACCAGGTCAGAACGGTAATATGATGGACGCGGCAGATAAAGATAAGATAGTGGCAGAAATCTAACATTTGGTTAAACAGCGATTTTTAAAAGCTGCTGAAACCCAGAAAAAGGCCAATAAAGTTAAGTTAGAACATAATTTACATGCAGGAGAACTTGTACTGGTATGTATTCATAATACCAATCTAGCGGCTTGTTAGTATTCTGGCATTTTAAGTCACGGAACTGGAAAATTACCATGAAGCTGACCTGTTAATGTTTGGTTACAAGAAATTTGGTAATGGTTTGACTCCCCTGCTTGCACCGAGATACGTGCTGAGACATTGGTTTTTCTCCCGGAACACTACTTCCAGAGGCACAGACTCCTAATTATAACTTTGTATTGCAGTAAATTTACTGCACAGCCAAGAAGCCTATGAGATACGTACTACTAGAGACAGTGTTTACACATTAATTAATTTTGTGTTTGAGTTAGGATTCTATAACAGTGTCTGCAATTTTAATTAACAGGGCTAGGACTGGTAAACCAATTCTAAAAAAAAAAGAGAGAAAAGAGACCAAAATTACAATCTTAACATGAAAAAAAATACTCGCAAGAAACCACCAGCTACAGATGCAAAACACATCAACACTTTGGTCTAAGAGCAAATGATGATCCACAAAAACTTAAACAGCGCATCAATAACACCCACTTTCACATTACTGTACAATGGCCAGAATTTACATAGCCCAAGTCAGAACACACATCGACATTGCCAGAATATTTAAAGCAAACAAAACACACTAGGCACCCTAAAATTTTCTCAATTGTGTTTAGCAGCTGCTAGGCAGTAAACTCCATTCATTGGTCAAAATATTCAACAACACAGAGCAATTCAGTCTCAAGGCAACATGTTTATTATTTAGTAACTGCTTAGCAGTTAAATTTTGTTGCCCGAATGGGCTAATACAAAGAGAGAGTCATCAGAACAGCCAACGAGAAAGAAGATGTCCGACAAAGACACTTCTTTGTTTGCGTGTTATACAACCTCCAAATTTACTTTTACAAATCATAAAAGTTGGTAGGCATGGAATATGGATTAAAGGTTCATCTTGGTAGAATTCTTCTGTGAAGCTGGTAAAAAGTTCACAGAATACCTAGAAGTACAAATCTGCTTTGATTGATGAAAAATGTAAACGGTTGACTATCTTTTTGTAGGAAAATGAACGTAAAATGGATTGGTGTTTTACAGATGGAATGAATTTAAGAAAGTAATGATTTACTCCTTACTATTGTTCAAGTAGCCTCTTAGCAGCAGAATGAAATGTTGGCCACCTAGATTGAGAATACATATTTGGTAAATTTTTTTAAGGCAACATTAAATCACCTTTAATCTTCTCATATTCCTCCACTCTGGATAACCACCCATTTGCATCCACTAACCTTACGAGCCTAAAAGACCATGGAATCCACCAACTTTTTTTGTATTAGTGTAATGGGGACTATTTTTTTTTAAATTTATTTGTTTATTATATTTCTTTTAAAAAATGTTAAAAATTTTGGAGTACATGATGATTTAATTTTTTTTTTATATGTGGTGTTTTCTAATTATTCATATTCCAATATTTCTACCTAAATCTTCTACCAAAAAGGGATACAATTTTTAATCCAATCTGTAATGTATATACAACACTTTCAATATATTTCTGCAATAATTTGCTACATATCAATCAAATAACAGGATGAGTGTGTGTGTGTGTGTGTCTCTCTTTATTTATATATATACACACACACACACACACACACACACGTGCACACACATAAATAAATACACTTATGTCTATCGACAATTCTAAGTATTCATGTATGCAAATCAACATTTGTAAATATTTTTGTCTACATGAATTCATATTTTTACACTTGTATGTTTTGTATTACATACATTTGTGTGTTGGATTAGGGGGGGCAAACAGTGTTTGGGGGGGGGGGGGGGTTTAAGTAAGTTTAAGATGAGGGAGTGGGATATAGAAAAGGTAATTAGGAGTTTGAACAGCAGTAAGGCAGGGGGTCCAGATGGGATACGAAACACAACACTAAAGTTTGGTGGCAGGGAGTTGGTGAAATATTTAGAGGTGCTATTTAAAAAGTCCTTAGGAGAGGGTAAATTACCACAAGATTGGAAGGATGCTATGGTGGTACCTATACACAAGCAGGGAGAGGATAAGGGGAGGCCTGGCAGCTACAGACTGGTGAGTCTCACATCAAGTACAGGAAAAGTAATGGAGAGGCTGGTGGTGCAATATGTGGTTAGGATTATGAGCAATAGGAATTGGTTGAAGGAGTCCCAGCATGGTTTCAGGAGAGAATACCCATGTGAGACTCAGCTGGCTGGGTTCTTAGAGGATCTGGTGCGGGCAGTTGATTAGGGTAAGCAGGTGGATGCCTGCTTCGTAGATTTTGAGAAGGCATTTGATAAGGTGCCCCATGGTACATTAATGAGGAAAGTGGAGGCGCTGATACCAGACAGGAGGGTAGTGGAATGGATAGGGGACTTCCTCAGGGGGCGAAGGCAGAGGGTGAAGGTGGGGGAGGCAATATAGGAGGAAGACGAGGTTACGTCAGGGGTACCACAGGGAAGCATGCTGGGTCCTTTGTTATTTACCATAATGGTAAATGACATGGGTTTGGGGATTATGGGAAAAAATAAGATTGTTTGCAGACGATTGTGTTGTGTATGCTGAGGTGGAAAAGGGGGGTGGGAAGTTGCAGGCGGACATTGATAAGATATGGTTGTGGACCAGGAAAAATAAAATGAAGATAAATGTAAGAAAAACAAAGGTAGTAAGGTAAGAAGTTGATAAGCAGGGACATGTACAGATGGGAGAGACAAAGATAGAAGAAGCAGCAAAATATAAGTATCTAGGGATTGTACTGCAGGGAGACCTCAGATGGAAAAAACAGATAGAGAGGGTGGTTGCAAAGGGAAGAATGGCTCTAGGTATGCTGGGAAGGCTGCTGAAGGAAGTCAGCTGTGTGGTGAAGGAGAAAGCGTATGGCACAATGGTATGGCCAACGTTAGAATATGCTGCAGCAGTATGGGACCCATATGTGGAGGTGCGAGAACTGGAAAAGGTACAGAGAAGGGCAGTAAAATGGATGAAGGGTAGGTGGGGAAAGCAGGGGGATGATGAGGAAGAAGGGAACTACAGGCCATCAGTGATGATGAAAGAAATGGGGTGGAGCTCATTGAAGGGCAGGAGGAAAGTTGAATAGCTAGTCAGGATGTACAGAGGGGTGAATAAGAGGGAGGATGGGGAGGGTTACACTGCAAGCTAAGTAAGGGGGTGTTTAGAGGAAGAGGAAACAACAGTGAGAAGCATCAGAGTGTGTGTAAGAGAACAGAGCGGGGTAGGCAGTCCATACTTGTGACATCTGTGAGGGAGTGGAATGCGTTGAGGGAGGAATTGGAATCTGTGAGATGGGTTGGTAAATTCAGGAAGGGATTGGAAAAGGAGTTGGTTGGGTGAAGGAGAGGTGAGAGAGCTTGCCACCAGGCTAATTGTGAGTGTATGTATGCATGTTATTTTCAATATATATATATATATGTATACACACACACACACACACACACACACACACACACACAAAATTGTATAAATTTGCTTGTATGTTTTATACAGATATAAATATTGTTGAAAGATAAGATATGGAAATAATTATTTGTGTTGGTAATATTAGTTTTCTTATAAGCCACACATGATTGCAGTAACTCTATGAGCTGTCTCTAGTAATTCTTGAGTATGTGGCACGGCTTGAAGTGCTCACAATACACAAAGCAACATTACAGCTGTCACACTTCCAAGTTGATTACCCCCTTTGCTTCTTTTCTAAGTACCCAACACAACGTTTTGCGAATTTAGACCCCTTTGCTGCAGAGGGAGCAAGTTTCCCTGGGAAATGTCGGCCACTCAGACGTGAAGGCAAATCTCCAATGTCGCAGACCTTCTCTTGGCCACATCCTCTTAAGTAGGATTCCAGAAGATCTTCTGCTAAGTTTTCTTTGAATACATGGAACATTATGTCCTTACCATGTAACTTTTTAAAAAGTACATAACTGTTCAATAGCATCATGTCCACAACATAAAAAAATATTTTCTTGTAAGCCTTGCTGTATCTACGCATTACAAGGAATTTACTCAATATTTGATCTCCTACATCGACACCTCTTATCTTTATGTTGTAATCCAGAACTGCGGTAGACTTCATAATTTTAGTTTGCATTTTCCGATGCACCTTCCCTGTTTCTGTGAAATCAAGTGTGTGTTTTGTTGACAACATTCTTACCTCCCTTTTATCTTTCCACTTCATTGATGTAATATTAATGCTACTACTGTAGGCTACAGCTTCTCCCACTTTCAGTTTTTCTTTCGGAAGTTCTTTAGGCATATGTTTCCTATTGGTGCGAACTGTACCACAAACATTTGTTCCTGCAGAGAACAGTCTGTGGAAAAGATCGGGTGAACTATATCAGTTGTCTATGTACGAGTATCCTATAATTTAGCAGATCACATTTCTGCATCATCTCCATCACAATTGCTGTGCTAGCGGGAGTCCCATCTGTTTTGTCTTTCTCCACAAAAATTTTGAAGTCGCAGATGTACGAGTTCGCAGAGTCACAAAGTTTGTAGAACTATATTCAGAATCTCGCACATTATGATTTATTGTATTGAATGAAATGTAGTCATTCCCTGCACTTCATCAATAATTCGTCGATGCACACACTACCTGCTGCTGTATAAACTGCCCGAAACGAATCTGATGATATAGTTTTTATAGGATGAATTTTGCATAATGGATCTGCGGGTCTAGAGTTTCGTTATCTACTAAAAGTAAATACTTGTTTAGGGCTACAAAATGCTGCGGCGGCATAAAACTCCTAAAATATGGTGTATCTACAGTAACTTCCTTACTCCAGTAACTTTGAAGTGTAGGTTTTTGAACGATACCCATCAATATCAGAAGAGCGAGATTCACTCAGAATTCGTCAGGTGTTGTACTAACAAATGTGCTATCACTTGAGCCATATTTATTAGTCTGGTCAACAATATGCTCTACAATATTGTCATTCAAATACAATAAAAATATAGCTGCTCTGCTGGAGTCATTATCTAAATTTAGATTTGGTGCTATGCCAGAAACACAGGTGAATGGATGACACATGAGTGCCACAAGACTCTTTTCCCACTTACAGTCAACAACATCGCCACAACTAGTATCCACAGCAGTGTTATCTTCGCCTGGCTCTGAAGAACTATTATCTGTCTCATTATCAGCTGCACGGAACTGGTTTGCTGCAACTAGTCTAATATTATCACAGTCCATTTCATCTTCACTGCTCAAACTTTCAGATGTCAGCATTTCAAAATAATGCATTTTTGTCTCATCATCTTTACCACAAAAGAAGATATTGCTTCTCTTTCATGCTGCCATTTCCACATTTACTAAAGATATACAATAAAATTTACAGAAAAATTATACTTATTCGGCACAGTTTCACAGCACTGATTTACTCTAAGCCACTGTCACAATATAAAAAAAAAGTAGTTTCACAAGTCTTACTGTCTATATTTTATTACAAAATTTGCACTACACTGCTACTAAAATAATATCCAATAAACGTAACACACACATAGTGTAAACTAATTATATTACTGTCCCCGATATATGCATCTATTATGAACATAAACAATACACGCCAATATAAAAACAAAGTTAGTGTTTGAAACGATAGGTGGCATCATTTATTAGTAAAATGCTACAGTTCAAATGTCATTATAGATGTCATACAACGAAAAACGTGATAAAATAATCATGCTATACACCCAAAGATGTCACAACAGGCTGTTTTCACATTCAAATGAACACACATTCAGTAAATGCTCGTAGATAGCACTGCCAGCTCATCGACTGCAGTCAAACATTCCTGCGTACTCGTAAGCCTGCAGTGTTATCGGCCAGATATGTAGCCGCATAACGAAACACGTGATAAGATATTCGTGGTAAGCATCGAGAGATGTCACCACAAGTTGCTTTTACGCCCAAGATGACAGACATTAACTATATGCTTCATAGATGCTCCT
Source organism: Dryococelus australis (assembly GCA_029891345.1). Lineage (NCBI taxonomy): Eukaryota > Metazoa > Arthropoda > Insecta > Phasmatodea > Phasmatidae > Dryococelus > Dryococelus australis. The sequence continues at coordinate 52,708,989 of CM057000.1, forward strand.
CAACGGCAGTTGCGCTATCTCACGTACCAGTACACGTATGGTGTTATCGGCCAGATATTCGGCCGTGTACCAGTACGCCTGTGGATGCAAATGGGTTAAAAATAATGACAAAAAACCAATTTGGATGCATCTTCACCAAAAGACCAGCAAAGCTTTTAGATATGCGGTGTGTACAATATGAGGTAGGCAGGTGCCAATATAAACTAATCCACGTGCTTGCATCTCAATTAAATTTTCATTGAAGAGCTTGTGAACTTTCTTGTTCACACTGGGTTCATCTAAACCAGCATTACTGATGGCCAAGTGATTTTTTTCGTAAAGAGTCAGTGTATTAGCTTTACCAATGAAGAACATATACAAGTGTCTTGAAACCACTTCAACTCTACCATCTGACCAATATCTCACTGATGTCTGGAGCTCTTTTTAGTCTTCAACATTGGTGGTTTCATCAAAACAAATATAATAAAAGGAGGTTCCCCCATCATCTGATATCTGTTGAAAATATGGTTGCAGTGCATCAGTTGCTAAGTACGTATCTAAATTTTTTGGACTGGGGGTGCTTCAATAGCATAATTGGTAAAGTAGTAGGATAGAATGTGGAGTGCACCTGGTAGGGTTTTCAACAAAAAATGAGTTTGAACACCTCCTGGAAACATTGCATCAAGATGCTGAAAAATTACTAAGAACTGATTTCATCATCCCGATGAGTTATGATAATGCAACCTTTGAACTATATAGTTTAAAAACAGGTGCTGAAGAACTATCTTTTGAATTAGGCTCTTATTTTACGGTTGTCCTGCAGGAAGCACCAAGATTTGCTGCTGTCAAAACCATTAGTTCCCAAAATATCTGAAACTATTTTTTTAAGTTTAGAATAGTATGAATGCTGAAGAAGAGCATGGGAGCCTTTGTTCTCAAAATTTATGATACATGCACACAGTCTGCAAAACACTTCAGTCTCAATGTGTCTTGATGCTCATGTGACATCAGAAACTCACCTCTGCCCTTTTTAACAACCAGTCAGTTCTGAATTTACACTTCCCCATCACATATCTCACTTTACAGATCAGCAGCAGAGCACTCAAAATAAATCTCAGGAAGAGACAATCCAGGACCAGGCGAATGTACAAATTTAAACTTGAACCAAAACTTAAAAATTTTTCACTACTGCTTGTGCTGTAAATTCCATGTCGGTAACCACTTACAAAATGATGCTACACACTATCACCTATCATAAAATATAGTAGAGTTTAAAATTTGACAGCGTAAAATGTGCATGAAAAAATTTATTTTAAAATAAAATTATCTTTACACACAACCACCATCATTCAACATATCCAACCAAAACAAACAATTGAAAAAACTGTAGTACCATGTTGCTTGTTTACTTTTCGTAAGCAGACCAGGCTACTCAAGTCAGTTTGTTCAACAAAAGTGATTTCTTTTAATGGATACAAGTCAACTGCTGGCTACAACCCACTTTTCGCATTGCAGATACATAGCGCGATAAATGCATTACAGTAAAGATACAAACAGTATCCAGAAAGACCCATGGACCCACTGATCAACAGAAAAAATACAAACTATTATTTTTGCATTAACAATGCGTGCTTTAGCAGTTCACCTGAGTGGCTGGTCATACGCCTATGATGTTAGTGCCGGCAGCGACACGTTTCAGTACCACGACTTTAGCGGGAAGAACATCATTGGCACACATATACAATCATCTTTATCACTGACTTGTTACTTTTTTACTACCAAGTTCTATTTACAAAGACAAAAAACAGCTATAATAGACACATGAAAAAAGAGACTGGTCTGTAAAAAAAAAAACTACAAGCTAGAAAACGGGCCTGCTCCTAGGCCTGCAATGTTATTCATAGATGTTTGTTATCTCTATAGTATTTGAAATTGTCATGCCAAGATTCTCAACCTAATGAAATTAGCTACATGACAAGTTCAAAGATTGTCTGTGGAATTTGTGGAAGTAACCACTTGAAGAAATTGATTGTCATTGGAAAATAAATGAAGGTGTTTAGTCTCTCCAGCTAGTTGTCAAAATATTGTGAATGTTAATGCACCAAAATCATTTTTTAAGAACTATGTTTTGCATATTATTGGCAATTTGGATTAACCATGCAAAAAAGACAGAAAGCAAATGGAATACAGATGGATATTGCACATGGTATTTTTATTCAGCCAAGATGTTTATCTGCTCAGTCTATCTAATCATGGTAGTGAATCTGTTGATATGAGAAGGTTCCATATGTAAATATTTAATGCATTTGTGAATCACTGACCCCATTACTGCAATCCCCTTCCAATGCTGCAAAGCTGCTCGCCACCCTCCAAGTTAGCTTTGTCCTCTCTTTCCTCGGGTGCCTGCTCAGTGATAGCGAAACCACTCTCTTTGGCTACCCCACCACACTTACTACTCACTGCTCGACAAATTTATGCCATTCCTTCTTCAGTGCACTCAATTTATTTCATTTCATTCTCAACGTTGTCCATCCTCTGCATTCCACTGTCCATTATTTAATTTACACTGTAATTTTTCTTGTACATACAAGCAATTTTCGTATTCACTATAGTCCATTCACAGTTACTTCCCACTTTTATGAAGCCCTGCCAAAGTTCTACTTCCACAATACTCCACCTCATGCAAACAAAGCTTTACAGAGTCAAGAAATTTACACCAAAAGGACAACGCACCGATTTGTGTGCACTCACTGTAATAATATTTTGCACAAGAACTACTGTATTTCTTATCAGGCATTCCCAACACACCTATTTTCTCACTGGTTTTTATTCATACTACTCATTAATGAAATATAATTTTTAGATAAAATATAAGTATAAGCTCAATTCAACCAAAAATGTTATACTTATATATTAAAACAATATGACACGATTGTGACAAAGTTATTTAGGAAGCAGTCAAGCACACAATAAATGGGTTGATTTTTCAGAGGTTTCATTCAAAAAGTGTGTAGTAACCGTGAATAGACTATAAAGCATTTCATTTTTCCTATAAACATTTAAATTAACTGTTTCTATTTTCCTATCTACTAAATCACTATTTACGTTTGTTAGCAGGGTATTTACACTTGCTCTCACTTGGCTGCTACTTCGCACCTCCCCCTTTTTTTAATGCTCGCAGTACTTCCAACCCTGCAAAGATTTTCCTAGATATCATTCAGAGATGCTTGCACTAAAAAGTCGTAATTTTACAGCCTACACAAATTATACTACTTAATGACTAACTCCATTTACCAGTATATGCCTCCATCCCTATTCTGACACCAGTGTTGTTAGTTTCCTGAGATGCATAAAATTTCATGAGGAATGGTAGTCTTAATAATAGAGCTAAATTTAATTTAATTTCCTGGACAGTGCGTAAAACAAGCATAGAGGGCTGCACCCATTTACTTGCTTCATGTGAATTTACCTACAAAGTGGAGCAGATTTGTGGGGTGTAGTGTACATCTCAATATCAAAGGTTTGATTACATGTGTTGATTAGGTTGGTAGTAATGAGACAAAAATGATACTTAGTGGCAAGAATCCAAATCAGCCCAAAGTGTGTTGGAAATGAACAATAGGTAGAGGACAAAAAAAAAAAAAAAGAGATCACGTTTAGTAACACAAACTAAGTTCGTGTTATTGCAGCATGTTGTGAAATGGATATGCATTCAGGCTGTTTGCTGAATAAATATATTGAGTGATAATAGAAAATTAACTGTAGGATGGAATTGGATGTATAGTGTACAACGGTAATGTAAAAATACATGGTGCATATGATGGTGATATGTTTGATGTATAACAAAAGATGAGTGATATTACATGGCGGCAGAAAATGTATGTGTTGGGTTACGTGTGAAGTTATTTAAATACAATTATGTCTATAGAGTATAATAAAAAGGGTTTAAGTACGTAATGCTAGGTCTGGGTACTGTAGTGTGAACAAGTGTTTGCCAGTTGTAAATAGCAATCTGTAGTGTTGAATCTTTGCATCCGTGGTGTCTGGTAGTATATTTGGGCAGGTGGATTCAGTGTACTTCCCGACACCACATAGTATGTCGTAGTACACTTAGGTGGGTGGGCTCGAAGTGTACTTCCTGATATAGGCTGTTCACAGTAAAATGAGCACTTTTGAAAGCCCTACTTATGATGTACTTCTATGCACATTGCATATTCTTACACCTCATGTAAAATTATCACTGGCAAGGGTCTCATCACTTTATCCATGCGTTGATCAAACGAAACTGTAAAATTATAAGAAAAGTAAATATTTTACAAACATGCTCACTTTTACACTTTGATGCATAAAAAATTATAGAAAGCGAAAGAAATAATTTAAGTTATCACAAATGGTTATCTAAGCCTTTTTAATCAACGTTAAGATATGGAATTTACTTTCCACCCATCACCACCAACTTTACCGTGCACATGTTACTCAGAGCGCCCGTTAGAATATATGTAGACAAGAGCAGTGACATTTTTCTAATGTTGATTTCAAAAGTGCTCACTTTATCATGAACAACCTTTACCAACATCCCATGTTCACATGGATGCCCCATTATATTGTGAGAGGAACACAGTCGGGTAATAGGAAAATACGCTATGTCATTGGCATCATATTGGTGACATTACCTTGTGTTAACACACATTACCTGGTGATACACTTATCCCAATTTGTGCATATGTATATAATTACTTTTTTGGAGCTACCTAAATTAATGTATGCAATATTTAGCCTGAGAAAATTTGCTGTTAGTAGATGATGAACGCTACACATAACATACATAAACTTACAAAAGTTGAAATTGTACAAAGCGTTTCACCTGAAAGTAAGCCACTACATATTCAATAGCATAAATGTACTTGCCTATTTTAAAGGTAAAGGCAATTCTTTGACAGCTGGTAGAAAATGGCATGTACATTATTTGTAAAGAAACTGGTAACGAAATATGAACTCCACTGAAAAATATTTGGCATCTTTAGTCAATTCAGTAACATTTACACAAGTTGCACTTCACCTCAATAAAAAAAAACTGCAATACTGCAAATATTTAAAAAGAAAAAGCTAGGATTGCAGAATAACACTGATTAAACACTCACAATACCAACTTGCACCCTCTTTTCGCACTTCATAAATACATACAGCTGAAGAGAATACACCAGAGCCTAACAACTCACTGGCATCTACAGCTCAACTGACAATTCTCCCACAGTAAAATGGTACTTCCGAGCCACAGTAGACATCAATGCTATTGTGTTTACAACATGTGGCATCACACGTGTCCTCAAATGTAAATGAGTTCTACAGAGTAAATATTCAGATAGCAATTTCTTGCAATGGAGAAAAAATTCACAAAAAAAACTATGCCAAATATTAAAATATGACAGTGCAGTAATGAAATGGCAACTTCTGTACGGCCTAACACGACTTTCTCAAAATTTTGTTTCAATTTTCATAAAAGTTATCATGTGAAAAATTACCACAAAAAGTAAAATAAGAACCACTGAACTGAGTGATACCTAATTGCTTAATTTCTAGCTGTTAGGACACATAACTGCAAGTGCAACTTTTGAAGGTCGTCTTGGTGTACCACAACTTGAAAAAAGTTAACTTTAATTTGGGATAGTTTTCAGAATTCAGTGCCAATTGCACTTACTGAGACGGTATATGTATTTTTCAGGTATTGGCTTTTGTGTATAATGTACATTTAAGAGTGTTCCTAACCGAGAAAATACTACTACTGCCATATCACAACCTATGATTTTAAAATATCTGAAGATATATTACCTGGCTTCAGCTATGTCTGACCATTTCCAAGAAGTGTATGTTGGCCGTAAATTGTAAATTTATAAGTGTTCAGTAATTTCCTAACTTTACATACAAATATTTTTACATTTAATATTCTGTCAGGTGGAGTGTAACATATTTATTATTATTATAAGATATAGAACAAATTCAAAATTTTGCCCAAGCAATTTCTGAACCAAAATGGACAAAATTCCTGCCAATTAGAAATTTCCCCATAGTATAAAAATGTAGGGGTCTAGTGTAGAACCCATTTCCACAGGTTTGTTTGTACGTGTGACATAGTTAATGACGTCAGGACGTTGGCCGAATAGTAGAATGGGTTGGTAGTAGTTGCAACAATTTTAAAGCTGAAGAATTTAGTTTTTGTACGTTGCATGACTGTATGTAAATTCGTATTGTAGAATAGTCAAAAAGTTATGACTAGTTGTCCTTGTCCGCTCGTTCCGTACAAAGATTTAAAAAGGCAGTAATTTACACGTGCATAGTATTCGGAGCCAGTTTTATCATGCATCATCAGTGTCATAAAATAGATATGTACCATACATAGTAATAAAATAATATGCTTTATATTAAGTCAAAGTTTATATAATAGTGTATATTGACAATAGAGTTAATATCAAAATTAAAATGTGATGAATTTATTATGGTGACGTGTAGAACATATAATTATATACGTACCGTAATGCAAACAATGTAAGTGTTGTTGAATAATGAGGAATAGAGTAGCATAAATGTTGGTAGAAAATGGATATGTTTGGTACCGGTATGTGTTAAGATGTTAAATTACTAATGTGTGTATCGGATGCCATTAACAGTGTTGTAGGTACGTAATGTTCGGGTCAGAATTCTATAGCACAGTTACATCCTGTGGATGTGTTTGATGTCTATAGTGACATTTAGAATTTTGTTATTGTAGGAAGGTCCTGTCAGGATAGGGGTAGTATGTTTAGGTGGTATTCGATACAGTGAAGCATATAATGTAGCAGAAGTTGTACTTAACTAAGGAGAATATGTATGGAAATAACCCTTTTCAAGTGGTTGAAATATGCATGCATTAAAGTGACTCACCAACACATGACCCGTGATAAACAAGGTGTGGCTGAAGGACAAAAAATTGTAATTTGTTGTTTACACATCTCATACGTTACTTTAGGCGGCAAAATAGTAATTTATTGACTATGATGCAGATGTATAGTCTCGCACACTTGGGCGGATAGGATCTAGTGTACTTCCCGAAACCGTAAGAGGTATCGGGTACTTTGCAATACCAACGTCTATAAATATTGAAAACATCCCCACTCGAAAACTCCCACATTCCCGTGAATGTCCCGTAGATTGTCATAGTTAATCAATGGGGTAATAGTAAAAAAACATGAAATAATTGATGCAACATTGGTGACATAACATGTGTGTAAACAACGTGGTATCGGGTTGTACACTAGCCCCAATTGTAGCACTTAAATTTCTCCAAAAATAAAAAATTATGCTAAATAAAAAGCAATACTATAAATTATGAGAAATGAAAAAAACCAAACACTGCAGGTAAAGAGGGTTAGGAAATTGGTTAACCTCAAATCGTTAACTACAAAGTGTTCTCTCGATCTGCAAGCATAGAACTACCCAAATGTGAACTAAAGGAAACCTTAATATCAAACGCCTTACTGTAGGTCTACTTAATCAATAGTATACTGGAATACACCTAGACAATTGTGTATACTCTGTTACAAAGGAAAAGTTTAAACATATCTCAGTCTGTATCAACACTCACAGATGTTGAGTATTATTACAATTGGTGTCACATCATTGCATCAAACACAAGTAATAGCAATTTAAAATGCCTGTGTGTAATTCTTTACACTGTTCAACTTATTAGCATGTGCAAGTTAATGTACTTCATGCAAATAAATTTTTTAAAAATTTCCCCATGCCTAAAATATTTTGCACAAACCTACTTCGTGTTTTCACGTGTTTTGTCAACTTCTTGGTAACCCACAGAATTTTTGACACAAACACTATACAATTACCCTGAAAATTTAACATTTATAAATAAATCAAAATTTAAAAAAAAAATTGATGTCATTTGATCTGCAACAGAAATAATGAGGCTGCTCATAGTTAATTCAGCACTTTTAAACATCCTACTCAGTATCCACTTTTTCCCCTCTCATTTTGTATACTGTGCTCTAACCATAAGAAAAACTTACGTTGCCATAGGCAGAATGACTTTACTTGATGCATCAGTTAAGTGAAAACGTGAAATTGTCAGGAACCTAAATAAGCAGTGTTATATGCCAGTTTATACTGTAATGTGCAGAGCAAATACAGGCACCACTGCTGTGTACTAGGTCAAGCTCTTATTTTGAGCTACATGTAATCAGGTCGTAGTTATATTGCAATCATAACATTAAAGCACATCAGTACAATGAAAAGCCATGAATTCATATATTGGATACCCTGATGAAAATTCAGGGAACCCATCTTCAAGTTAAATGTCTAGGAAATTACCTTTGCTTTTAATTTTTTTTTTCCTACTGCTCATTCAGTTGGAAACATACATTATTTCGGGGGTTGACTAATACTTTCTACAATTAGGCACTGAAGACTGGCAACCTTCGTACAGTGGATTCTCTATCCATAGTTACTCAGGGAAATTACGAAATATTTCAGTACATGTTGACTTTCCATCGAGTGACATTCAATTGTCATGGCATTTGCTGTATGCCTATTTTAAAAGCGAAATTATATTATTAACTACATCGTAGTTATAAAATGAGCAAAAGTATTTTGGTTGTTTGTAAGTATATATAAGTATATAATTTTTAAACATGAATTAATTTCCATTGTATTTTTAGTGTTGGTAACATCGCTGTAACCTGAGAAAATAGTGACTCTAAATGGCCTATCTAGTGTTACCTCTCTGGTAACCCTACAACCCCCTTCCCAAAAATCTCTGCAGACGGCAGAGATGGTTGATAGTAGAGGGGGGGGGGGGGTAACAACTTCTCTTACCATTAATTTTAACTGTGCACTTGCTGCCAATTTTAACAGGAGCCTGCATTTCAGTGCGTAAAGTATTTCAAGTCACTTTCAAACGTGCTTGCTTTACCATGAACAGCCAATAGAAATACTTTCCCAAAACCACAGCCTGTGAAAACTGCCAAATGTGTTTGCGATCTTAAATTTATATTATAGTACTGAAAGTAAGTGTTTATTTATGACATACTTCATTATTCCTAAACCCAACCTCAATGATGTACGCTCATTTTCAAAGATGATGCAGCCTACCAAGAGATTCACAAATTCTTGTCCCGCCAAAAGAATAATTCCTTTAGTGTGATAAAAAATTGATTGGATTTGCCATGCATTTAAGGGAAATTTAAAGAAACAATCTCAAACGTTTAAGAAAAATACAAAGAATAAAATTAGTGGCCATTTTTTTCAACTTCAATTATGTAAACAATAGTACACAAATACCTTTAGAGATAAGTACTCTTTACTAAATTTGCATTTCGTACGGTGAGTACTTACCAAATTATTTTGGGCTGCTTGCTCCAGAAAATTCTGCGCTGCTTCAAGTTCATTTTTATCTGGAAAATACAAAAGATTATTTACAAACTGTCAAGTAAAATGACACTCGCTGACTTAGCCACCATAATGAAGGTTATGTGAAACACACATTATCGATTTAACAAAAGTAACATGGGATATAACAATAGTACTTAACTGACTTAACCGGAATGAAAATATAACATAAATCCACTTACATATAAAACAGTTCTTGGTTCTACAATGAGAACTTCTACATTTCACTCCTTTGCAAGCGAAAATAACGACTTTCGTAAACTAAATGAAGACAAAAGCTACATACAAAATACAGTACAATAAAATACATACCTGAAGAAACAGTCTTTTCTAATATTTGAATAAGTTGCAAAGAAGCGTCTGGATTCATATTTGTATAACAATCGTAATTTATCTCGTCAAATTCCAAAATACTACGAATCTCTTACAGGCTCCAAACCGGCACTCGCCCACATGTACAACGAAATGAGCCTCCGCGTAGGAATACGTCAGCACGTCATGTTTGTACAACGTACGCGAATCACTAACAGCTTATTAATACAACTGTGCCAAAATTCCCATATAAATAATTTTTTCATGATCTTTAGAAAGAACAAAGTATTCTACTATATACACAAAGCTATAATTTCAGGAACTACATTCTATTCATTTGGACCACGAGATCAGTACATATGAAAATTCTCGCGCCAATATGATTCAATACGGGAAACTAACGCCAGATAGCACTACAATCCCTAATTTTTCCTAACCACAATAAAGAAATTATTATGGGCTCGACATGTACAGTACAGTAGCATATTTCAGTAATGGTATTATAGCTGTTTAGGTTTCTGCGTAGCAATATAAGTAAATCAAGAACAGTGGCGGGGAATAAACAACTTTATTCCAAACCAAGAAACTCAAATATAGCGATAGGAAAAATTTTTAATTAAATAATTTCAAATAACTTACGTAACAAGATAAGAAAGAAAGCATTAACAAACACTCAGTTGTAGGTCAATAGATCAATAGCGAAACGTGATTTCAAAATGTGAGGAAATGGGGGTCATTAATATATAAAGTACATTTTTATATGTTTAAAAACACATGTGGTAAAACCATTTAGAAATTTGTGGCACTTGAGTGAAACTGTATGTATTGAAAAATACCCACATTAAAAAAAAAACTAGTTTATTAATATTATTATCAAGTTAAATATAAAATAATAACGCAACAAGGGAATGAACAATAAAATCACAAAACAATACATTTATACTAACGTTTTCAAATAGTTAAACAATGTGTATGTGTCATATATTTTTTTTAGGCAACACGCAAAGTGCTTTATGGTAACATCAGATAATTAAAATATTGAAAATATTTTACTCTACAGAAAATATATAGTAAAATTTATACAAAATTAAATACAAAACTATAAAAGCAATCAATAGTCTGTCTTGTGAATTCCCATCTCATTGGGGTCTAAATCAAAAAGGAATATGTGAGAGTTCTCTCACATATGATGTGTGCTCGCGACCGTCGCCTCTTAAGACAGTTTGCCCGGCGGTAAAACAGTCAAACAATACGTATCCGCGTTCTACTGCGAAAATGTAAAGGCATAATACGACGAAACAACCATGCATTGGAGAAGCGCACCGAACCCAAAAACACCCACGTGCAGTGCAGTGTAGTGCAAATTAAAAGAAGGGCTGTCACAAAAGGGCTTAAAGGCTATTGCCTAAAGAATCCTTAATAAAAGGGGGGCATAAGGACCCATTAAAGTGCCCATAAGCAAAAGAGTATATCAAACGGTTTTATTCAACACTGTATTTTTCCTATCTTGTGTATCACCATCACGTCATCCATCAGTTGAATTAGTGTTGTGGATTTGTAACAAAGTTTATTGTTTTAATTTGTAAGCACCAGGTAAGCAAGTTTAAGTGTTCATTTCATGTTAGTTTAGCAAGGATGCAAGAAAGTTCTCCTGGTTCGGCACGCCAACCCCAACACTAGCAGGTTCAGGCACCAAGCCGGGACTGCAGTAAAATCTCAACCGAACACGTACAATGCTGCAGCTGGTTGGCGCTCTGTGCCAGCACGTTTTTGCACCAACAATAATCGCTGCAATTGTTATTTATTTTCTCGAACCTTTTTCGTTTTACCATCCCTGGAGATGCCTGCCATTCTTCCCTGTGGCTTGCATTACCCAGGCAGGCTTAAGTTCTGCACCATAATTACCTGATTGGCTTTGTATAATTTTTATATGCTTCGTCCAAGCTGGCAGGCTGTGCCTGGCACTGTTTGTAAAGTTGTTCCCAGCAAATAATAATTATTATCACACTAAATTAGTTATGTTCTGCCTCGCAGCTCTTCAGGGTAAGGACCCTCATAACACCGCTTCAGTGCTTCATGATTTTCTTTATTATTTTTGAAAGTGTAATTAATGTGCATATCATTGTGTATGTGCTCTGAGCAAATGTGCCTAAATTCATCGGCATATGACCAGCCAGAATAGGACACTGTTTAGGAATCCTCTCATTCATGTAACTAATATATTTTCATAAGGCATGTGTCTATGCGATAGGACCCCGGTTATGAGCCACAGTGAACCATGTAAGTCAGAGCATTAGATACAGGATTTGATAGGGGCAGCAACTAGCAGTAGCAAGGAATGAGGTCCGGGCGAATGGCCTGCAGAACCCCTAAAGCACCAAGAGTCGTCATGCATCACTACCACCATTATAGACACTGCCTTTGAGCGACATCTGGCACCTACTCGGATAAACCAACACATCACTAAATTTTCTACCACCCCTAAAACCTCACCTACACCATGTCCAACAGCTGAACCACATTTCCAACCACTTGACAACAATCCAGTGTGGTCCTTTCATGTGACCCATCCTTGCCACCATCCAGACCAAAATTTTTGCAACAACTTAGCTAATTGTCATTTTTCATGAATGGTCAAAATAACTGCCACGAGAGTTCTTAACTGCCAAAATTTTTTCCGCAGATTTTCCATAAAGTGATCCATTTAGAGCACTTACCACAATTATTCCTACCCACCCACAACGAGATAGATAAAAGGATGTTTAACAGAGCCAGCAACAGCATCGCGATGCCTTACAGATGTCGTGGAGATACCAGAAAATTTGCCACATGGTCAAGTGAGAAAAATGTGCCAAAACAGCAGGCAGACACCATTGCTCTGGCAACAGCAGGCACATGTGCAGAGAGTGGCCATCTTGGGATGGCACCTGACGTCTGCCACCCATCACCCACCCCAGCACAGACAAAAAGGACTCATGCACACCAGCACCCCCTCCCACAGTCATGCCAGAACATCTGGGAAGTATCGATCGATGGCAGTTGGAAGCATGAGCTATGTCTGCTCACCCCCCTCCCAAAACAGATTGTCAACAACCTTCGCCACATGCGAGAGGCAAACAGCCATGGGAGGAGAGGGCACTCGCTCCTCTCTAACACCATAAAGCCATGCAGTGCAATACCTGGTCACCTGTACCATGAGAAGGTGCATTTAATTACTACCAATGTCTGGCGCCCCAAAGATGTATGCACCAGCACACCTGTGTTTGCAGTGTCTGCGAGCAGTACTACAAGATGTTGTCGCAGATATGAACTCGACACCCAGTACTATAAGGCAACTGAAAGTCCAGTACCTTGAACAACTGCACCGTAATGACGTCATCTGCTTCCCCAAGCCCATTTGCTCGTCATCGCCGGCAGCCGCTACAGCAACCAGCATTCTATCGGGTCCTAGTGCACACCGGTTGGGGATTGCGCTGAAGCAGTTTCACAAGAGAAGATGATAGTCAAAATTACGGACATGGTGCCGATTCAAGTGCTTGTGTCATGAGCAGTGCAGGAAAGTGAGTGGAAAGAAACCACATTCACCTGCGTGCACGTGTTTCTAAATGAGAAGGTAATTAGTTATGAAACGCTCAAGGACGCCCATCCATGCGATGGCAATATATCAAGCCCAACAAATATTTAAATGTCCCCGCAAGCCCTAGTTTACTTCTTTGCCAATCTCCATTATGTGCAATTTTCGTGTGTTTCACCCTAATTTCATTTCATACAGTGTTTATTTTTATTTAAGGGTTTCTATGCCCAGGGAAATTGTTTACGTAAGAGCTGTAGTCAGAAGAGCAGCATACATGTCTTAATGCATATTTCTGGTGTGTAAGGAAATTGTCTGTGCGGGCCCACGGCCCACCATCACCGGCCTGCATGCCATGCAGACTGAGAAAGTCATACTTGTGTGTCTCGGGGAGGCTGACGTGCTGACTGATAGGGGTCGAGTTTCGCACGCTTGGGAGGCACGTAAACTTATAGAGCCATTCATTAACATGCAATAGACTTTCAGATACCAGAACTTAGTGTTAATTAGCTGCCCAAGACTTTTCGCCTCTTCCCTCCCTGCATTTAGATTCACTTAGGGAACCATAATTTTCCATAAGTTTTCATAACCCAATGGGCTCTTGTACAGTGTTACCCTGCCGGAAGTTTTAAGCATGGCATACTTGTGTAAGTTGTTATTTGAAGGAACATTAATAAAACCTGTTTGAATCGACGTAGGATGCTTTCTCATTCGGGTTGCCTACAGGCCATAGGGTTGCTGGCCCCCACCTTTCCTGTTAAATATTAAGGTTACTGTGCAAAGTGTTTCATGTCTTTTTCAGTGTTTCTGTATCTACATATAACTAAAAATGGGTGTGTGAGTCTGAGACCTCACTGCATAAATCTGGTACAGTATTTTATTTGTTTACTAATTATGATGGATGGAGGACTTGGAAGGATATTGCTATGGTCATCGGCATACGCCCTGGGAAGGAGTATGCTCTGCCGAGAATTTGGTATTAGATCCTGGCAATGTCTGGCACCCAAGAAATACTTCAGATGTTGATGCGAAACCTCCGGTAAAAACCTACTTCACTCCCAACCAGTAAACTGAACACTTTTGCTCCACCATCCCAGCATCAAATGTTGCCCAACTTAGGGGCGATGCCCTTCTGCCAAAAATCCTACTTCAAAACCCCACTAAATTATTTTTCAAACCTTTCTGCGAAATTTTCGAAACTTCCAAATCTCCATATCTGTCTTTTCCCGCTTTCCCTGACCTAAGTCAATTCCAAAGAGGTGTAAAGAATATCAACAGTGCTCAACTGCAGCCGTGGGATGCCGTCACGACACCACAGGATACCCGAAATTCGATTCACGTGGACAGAGAGGGAAAAGCGCGTGGAATCTACAGGGATGCCCCCATTCCAACCACCACAGGGGAGAACACAGAGGGACAATGGATAGCGGACATCTTAGTGCGTTGTGGCATCAGCCAGCTTGCACCACCTAGGTGCCGAACAGACAATTGGGCTGCTAAACCTTCACCATTGCCCACATCGTTCATACCTGAGGAGTATGAAGGAGGAAAAGAACCGAGAGAAGGCGGAAAAGAAAATCGCCTCCCTCTCGTGCTACCCGCTAAACGTGCCACCGATAAGCTCTGTGTCACTGCCGAGCATTGGCCCCCTTCCTCGCACCGCACTGTGCAGGTCTACCGTGCCATGACATCACCCACGTTGTGCTGAGCATCGACAGCTATGGACCAAGCTCCCACATGCTGCAAACCCACGCCAACACATTCGCGACCATGTAGGCTTGTATACCAACAACATGGCTGGCCAGATACATAGTTGCGCATCAGAATTACAGTGTCCGCAATGTTTGTACCTAATCGCAAGATATGAGCAAGAAAAAATTACTGCAAATGCGACTGTCAGACCAGCCCAGCGAACAACTGCATTGGTATCAAGTGAGAAAGTGTGGACGGACCGAACAACCAATCAGAAGTTCATGAACAGAAATTTAGTGTAAATCTTTCGAGCAACACAAAAGCTAATTTGTGCCACGACCTACCATGCCCAGGTAGGTGTACATTCCTTTTGAAATGTAAACAGTGTAGCAACTGATACCGTACAGAGTGCCTCGTCGGGAAAGAACTTCAAACTAGTAAATGATTAATGTGTTTTAATGTAAACAATTCAGTACACAGCCATTACCACACAAAAATGCTGCATACAACTGGGACAAGTTCTTTGGTAATCTACAGCGGTTGAACACGTATGACCGTATTGAGTGCACGGGAATTTCGGAAGCAGTAAAATGCAATTGCCACAAATGTAACTTGAGGGTACATCAGCAATGTCCAACCGAAATAGAACAGCAGACGAGTACCGAGGGAAAGTTCATGTGTGAGGACTGCGTTGCCAAGGAGAAGGAAAAACGTTCCACTGTACCGAATGTTCAGAATATGTTCGCGGTTCCACCCAGGACTACAGTGCCCGAGTCATAGTGTCTGAAACTACTTTTCAGTGCACCTGTCTGCCACCCATACCAGTAATATCCTATGTTCCGCGATTGCAAACATATTATTCCAAGCCAATGTACAACCCCAATTTTCCCGCAGTTTTACCAAGTATAACAAATCTGTTCCCTACCACAACACCAATCTCGAATCTACAACCAAATGTCAACAGTGCTGCAACAGCAACACCCAGTCTGAACAACCGGACAGATTCACAGTTTCGGCCAATGCCAACTCGATTTCAGACACTGCCGACATACTTGGGACAGTTGAATGAAGACCCGTCAGCTTTCGTCCAGCGCTGTACCATGTGCCTGCAGCAGTACGATGTCTTGGAGGAAAAAAAGTGGAAGGGGAAGCAAGACAGTGGTGGGGATATCTGAATCACTATGGACTCAGCTGGGGAGAGTTTATGCCTTTATTTCGATACAGGTTCAAAGTAAATTGACACTCTAACAACAGCAAGAGGGAGAAACCCTGATGGTGTTTATTGAACCGCAAGACACACATGGTGCAGAGGTTCTGCCCGGGTCTGACAGAACGGATAGTGCAAGAGGTAAATGCACAGCCTGCATTGCCAATATACCAACCAGCTCTCGTCCTGCTGTTGAACAGTGGCCTAGCAGAATTTATGCGATCTGCTATAACTCTGGACCGTAGGCGAGAATCAACGAGGGCACAAACAGGATTACCAACCCAGGAGGCACGAATAGCTGAGAATAAATCATGTAAACAGTTTTCAAAGCCGCGCACGAGGTGGCGGAAATTTGCAAAATGTGAATGTTAACTGCGATAGGAACTGGTCTGTTCGGTGGGATGGAACGCGACCGCCGCCGATGCCATGCCGGTACTGTCTGGGACAACAGTTCCACTGGTATGCCGAGTGCCTGGAAACAGCAACAACCACCGGCGACCAGCTAGCAGCAAAGACCAGCAGGGAAAGGAGTCGTAGGGGTAAAACCGACAACTGTGGACCCAAGTCATCACCCCACCAGTAACGCCTCAACAGGTGCTAATAACAAAGGTTAGTAGCCAGAGTGCCAAGTTTATTAGAATGCTTGTATATGTAAACTGTCTACTTTATGATGTCCTTGATGACACAGCTGCATCTCACAATATTTGTAACCCTCGCTATGTAAACAGTAAGGACATAACCTTCACAGTGCATGTGATCTGCCTTGATAACGGACAATGCAGAAATTCAGAAGTCGGTCAAGGAACAGTCACAATCAAGATCCGAGATCTAGAAACCATTACTACAGCCATCGTAACTGATAAAATAATGGAGGATTCCATTTTGGGAGTGCCTTGGTTGTCACAACAGAATACGATCATGGAACCAGCCGAACGACGTATCCACTTTGATGGTCAGGAAAGACGAACACTATATAATATAGATAGCATTAACATTGAACAGGTACACGATATTTATTTGTCAGAGTTTGAATATGATATCCCCATAAAACAACAAGCTGCTTTTCAGCGCTTACTAAATGAATGGAAAGTGGTTTTTGCCACCAAGCATTATGCATTACGCAGATCTATGGTTGCGGAACATGGTATACCACTAACTAAAGAGGAGCCATTTTTAGAAGTCCACGTAGCTACTTACCTCACCTGGCACGTATCATTAAACAACAGATCTTAGAGATGCTTTCGGACGGAGTATTTGAGCCGTCAAAGAGCCGGTATAATTCCGCAATAACACTGGCACCGAAAAAGGATAGGACCTGGAGGTTTTGTGTCGACTTCAAGCCCATAAACCAGGTGACTTGTAGTGCAATACTGGCATATATCAGCGTTAAGAACACATTCAGTTCACTATGGAAGGCCAGTATTATGTAGTCACTGAACCTGTGCAGTTAATACTGGCAGATACCAATACTCCAGGAGGACCAGGTGAAGACTGCGTTTACCACCCCGGACAGTCGACAGTATCAATTCTGCACTATGCCTTTTGGATTAAAATGAGCGCCTACTACCATCCAAAGTATGACGGTGACAGTTTTATATGACTTGATAGGCGAATACACCCTCGCCTACATTGACAATGTTGTAATATGGTCTGAGACATGGGAAGAGCATCTGCAGCATATTTCACTGGTGTTAAAGCGACTCGAAATTAATGGGTTATCATGTGCCATTAATAAATGTAATCTAGGCAATACCAATCTTGAACTCTTGGATCATGTGGTCAGCAAAGTGGGCAACAGGCCGAACTCTGAACAGCTAGGGGTAATCGAGGATCAGCAGGTTCCCGGAAACAATTTAGGAAGTTTTTCGGGCTAATAAACTGGACCAGGCAGGGAAAATGGACTCGCAGACATGTTTTCACGTACACCATATGCCACAGTAATGGTAACGGATGATGTGAAATGGGAGGAAGTGTTATCCCCACCCTTACCTACGCATCTAAACCCATCTCCAAGTCGCCACGATCCAGTAACAGAAGCGAGTGTAAACAGAACAAATATCGAGGAGAATCAAGAGCTGGTAGCAGATTTGTATAGCGAAGTAGTGCTCATACAAGAGAACTACGAATTCGCATACGAGAAGAGAGGAATGTGAAGGGAAGTGGTAGACAGATGGGGAGTAATGGAGGGATGTATCGTGACGGGCTCGCCATGTGATCGCACTACATGGAGACTATACTTACCCACAAATTACTGGCACAAGGTTTCTGAACACGCACATTATAGCATAACAGCAGGGCACCTGGGAGCCGAGCACACTGTGAAAAATATTTTAGAAGGATTTTTCTGGCCCGGCGAAAGCATTATGTGAAGAATTGGGTGAGAAGATGTCAGAAATGTAACTTGTTCAAGTCGTGAAGAATAGATGAAAACCAACAGCAGCAACCCAGGCAGCCGAAAAGACCTTTCGATACAGTTTGCCTAGACCTCATGTATCATAGGTCATCAGAAGGAAAAAGGTTTATATTAGTAGACACTGATAACTTCTCGCGCTGGATCAAAACCTATACATTAAGTAGTGCCGGGACAGTTCTAATTGCAAAGTCCATGCAAAGTGAATTTTTCGCACACTGGGGCTACCCAAGATAACTCCTCATGGACAACAGGTCCCAGTTTACAGGTAGACATTGGCGAGAATTATGTACTAGCTGGGGAGTGCAGCACATGAAAACAGAAGTTTCCTACCACCGAGCGAACCCCACAGAGAGACGCAACCAGTGTGGGTGACCATCACACCAGCAGACGTCAGGCCACCTGGTGCAGGTGAGACGTCGACGCCGAACAACATGGAGTTCACCAGAGGTCCTCGTCATGCCAGCACCGAAGCTAACCAGGTCGCCATGCCTTATGGGGACTGCAATGGGGCAGGAGAAAGAGGAGAAGGATCTCCCAAAGTATACAGGAAGTTTGAACCTGGAACAGCTGGCAGGAGACAAGGACCACCAGGCTCCCCATGACGGCGGAGATGCTGATGAACCCCCTGGCGAAGTTCCAGCGATGGAAGGTGGTGCAACAGTTCTAACAGGAGTACAAGAAGAGGACACAGTAGGTCCGGCGGTACCCGACACACAGGTGCCAATAGCGGTGAGCCCAATGACCTGCATTAGTAAGTCCGACGGATATGCGCCGACAAGTGACACCATTAGGACGAGAGATCTGGTGACAGCCCTAGTATCGCCTCAAGAGGATGGGGAAGGGGTGGAGCAAGATCCCACACCGATGGCACCACCTGAAAGCATGCAAGACGAAGAGGAATTGTAGGTCTGGGAAAGGAACCGGCCTACCTGTAAAATACTTCTGGGTCTCAGTCATGCACAATGCAGATGTAGCAAAGAAAAGAGTGGAGTGTGAACTGCGGAGACAGCGTGAAAGGGGGGGGGATAGTATCACCTGCTGTAGCGCCACAGTGTGCTAAGGGTTGCAAGTCCACCAACAGCAGCAGAGGAACAACATGAAACTGCCGCCATGTAGAGAGGCTTACGTGCTACATCCTCGCCGCAGGGAGCAGAGAAGGTGCTCCTGTTGCGAGTGACTCGGCGGTTGCAAATGGGCTCGCAGGGGGTGTTTGTCGCCATCTACTTACCCCAAGACCGTTTTCCCGCTAATGCCAGCAGCCGCTATGACAATCAGCACACTACTGGGCGCTCTTGCACACTGTTAGGGAGTGCACAGTAGTAGTTGCATGAGAGAAGATGCTAGTCACAAGTGTGGCCGTGTCGTGAGCAGTGCAGGAAAGTGTGAGTGGAATGAAACCACATTCGCCCGTGTGCACGTGTTTCTAAATTAGACTCCATGAAACTGCACTTATCTGAAAAGGTAATTAGTCATCAAATACTCAAGGATGTCTGGCACCCTAGAAATACTTTGGATGTTGGTGAGAAAACTTCGGTAAAATACTACCTCACATCCAACCTGTAAATTGAACACTTTTGCTCCACCATCTCGCTGTCAGTGAGCAAGCACACTCTGAGTAAGACCGATGAAAAACACCAGGAAATCGGAGTGGAACAGTGCAATTTAATGTATGCAGAGGACATGCAAGCCAACATAATATTGGAAACATACAGTTTTCAGAATTTCAGCATACCAAAATGGTGTAGCAACCTTCTGTGCACTGGCCGGGGAGCTATAACACTCTAGTGCAACATGTGTCAGGTCGAATATAATCGTGAGTGTTTAAATGAAATTGAAGTACCAACCACAACCAAATATGCATTAACATACTTAGAATGCAGTACAAAAGGAAGAACACAGCACACACACAGCAACATGCATGACATATTGATGGGATGTTTAACAGTAAATGAATGTAAACAAAGCAACAGAAAGTCAAGCAGTGGTAGGCAACAACACAATATGTTAAAACTGTGGAGTGGGGATGCACGAGTGAGACAGGAGCGACACCGAGAGGACCAACGAACAGGGAGAAAAATGTATGTGTCACGACTGTACAGCAGCTGCCAAACACAGCATGCAGTTTCCCCATGCCCACAACGCACATGTGGCGAACGCCAACAGATCATTGCAGCCAGACCAGTCAACATTGCAGCAACCTACCCTAACCACACCCCTTCTCATGTACCTGCCGCCCATCCCTTACTAACCGCAATTGCCAACTATGTATTCTACATCATTGTTTCACCCAGTATTGCCACCCATCGCCAGACATTGCCCATCTTTCCAACCCACGACACTATGTCAACAAAGCAGTTTCAGAGCATCACCAATCAGACAGACAGCGCAAAGTAATGGCAGGGGAGATGGAACCACTACACCCAACACCAAAATCAACCAGCCAGTACCAACTGCAGTTAAAATGCCAGCCAGATTCCAAACCCTTCCAACATTCACCTGAACACCAACAGAATACCCAGCAGCCTTACCGACTGAACCTCGTGACTGACCAGATACTGCAAATGCAGCAAGGAATGGACTAGATACGTGGAAAATCAACTTTACATGGAAGAACACTCCTGGTGACAGTCGCTCAACCACTATGAGCTGCAGTGGGCTAATTTCTATGTGCATTTGAGTGCCGATTCTTGTGAGTATTTACCTCACTACAAGCAAAAATAAATTAACCCTGGAAGAGCAACAGACAAACGAGTCACTGACTGCATTTATTACGTGAAAGTCACACATGGTCTGTGTTTCTCAACCGCAACTGCCATAGCAGGAAGTCCTAGAAGTCATCACCAAGACAGCACGACTGGAGTTCCATGCTGCGCTAATTCCACTTTTGAATGGTACAGTGGAGGACCTCACGCATGCTGACATTATCTTAGAGTGTAATCCCGGACAACCGTGTAATAGTACGAGTGCTGCACGATGGCACCAAGAGGAGTTGAGTGGAAACTGAGATGGACAATAGGACAACTACAACAACTAAAATTTCAAACAGTTCGGTCAACAGCCGGATAGAAATTTCCGAGAAAATTCAGGACCTAACCAACAATTAAATGCGAATGACAAGAAGTCAAAGGAAAATAGTGCAACGAACAGTGTGGGGGATTAAAAGCGTGTTCGGGACCCCAATCAACCACAAAGATTTATGTGCCGGTACTGTCCCAGGAAAGTGTGTTTCACTAGCATAGTCAGTGTCAGAATAACCTGCACCTGCATCATGTGCAGGAGCACGCAAGGAAGCAGTAACAGAGAAATGTTGGGCAAGGGTGAAGGGGCCGGATGCTCCTGACACCCCAGCGCCATCACAGCAACAATCCCAGGAATTAACACCTCAAGAGGCACATGCTCACCAGGTCAGTAGTAGTATAGTAAAATTTATTTGCATGGTTGGCAATGTAAATGGTCAGCGCTGTCACACGCTAATTTACAAAGTGGCCTCGCAAAACTTAATTAGGCCAGAATTTCTGAGTTATAGCAATGTTCTGTCTACTAACAATGTTATCAGGTGACGTGTGCCACGTCCCATGCCCTAGACCATTCACCACATCTCTCAAGAACCTGCCTAAGTCCAACCCAGCACCCCAACAGTGCAACAGTGCTACAGCCAGTGTTAGGTGAGTTTGCACCTCTGCAGGCGTGCTGTACATGTGTAAATATATTTGTTTACTTTTTGCCGAAACCCTGATAGATTTTGTCCTTGTTATTATGTTCCTTTCAAAATGTTAAATATGTTTCCTGTCATTATTTCATTTACGTCAAAGTATATATTTTTGTCCCATGTGATCATGTGGTATTGAATATGCCCCACTGAGTATACCAGTGTTACGCATTGCCAAGTAGGTGAAAATTATGTAAATGTGTACATCGCCCGTGCTATTTTAGTGTACTGTGTTTTCGAATAATCCCATGGTTATTGTAGATTTTTATATGTGAGTGTTTATTTTATTTGACAAGTGTGTTGACATGCATACCTTTTGCTATAGGGAACATATCGATCTATCACGTGCTGGTGCGCAATATATCGGCAGTATTATTTAAAGTGTTTTGAATTATTTTTATTTGTGTGCGTGCACCCATGTTAATTTTATACATATTCTCTTCTGAATGACAGTATCAGAAGTGGTACTAATACCGACCAAAGCCAGTAACTATTGTCTTACATGGATCATGAACAAGGGACACGCATGATTTAGGGTAATGAACAAATGGCAATAAGTGGCCAGAAATGCATAGCTACTTCTGAAGAGATGAATTTATAATATCTACTGTAATCATTGTGTTGTACATTAAAAAGGAGAGTGGTGGAAATGAATGCAAACAAATCCCAGCACTTGCAGGACTGTGCACGGAAAATACCTAACCTCCAAATGTGAGGTTTGATTGTCTCTTATGTGTTATGCGTTATGTTTAAAATTTTATATTTTATATATTTATTTAGAGACTTGTGATTTGAAGTGTAATGTTTTGTGTGACTTATTTTCATTCAGGGCCACGATCATCCCCTTCATTTCATTTAATTATTGTGTTTTATGTAATTTATAATCATGTGTCATGGTAGCAGGATTTGGAGCCAGTGTGCGAGAGGCCTGCCGCCATGTTAAGTAGTCGCTTCTCGAGTGCCGCATGAGACGGACGTACATCTGTGTCCTCACCGGGCACTTCGCCGTTTTGTATCGATCATGTAGTTTTATAATAGTTAATGTAATTTCAGGAACTTAGTTTGTTTTTTCAACCTGGGGATCGAACCATTTCACAGTCCAGTCCATTTGTACATTGTACATGACCTTGCCGTAAGTTGATTGTAATTTCATGTAGGCTGTTTGCCGCCTTGTTCACAGTGTTATCGTGCACCCTGCTTAAACTGGGCAAATCAGGTAACTGCTTTGTATGAAGGTAACTGGAATAAATAATTACATTCCGTAACTAGGCAGCTTATTGTAGTGGTAGATGTAAAAGGGGAGTTTTAACTCACCACAATTTTTAGGGTTATTTCTTCTAAAATTACAATAAAAAATGCAGTAAACTAAATAGGGTTATTTCATCTAAAAGTACGGAAAAAAATTAAAAACTCCAAATCTGATATTCAACCTAAAAAAATCTTGAAAATCATGTAAATTAAAGCCAAAATGAGGTATTTGAGGGCTAAATTAAAGCTCTAAAAGTTTTAAAAAGGAGCTCCCAAAAATAAGCACTTTTAAGCAAAAAAAAAAAAAAAAGCAAGAAAATTTAAGCAGTTTTTCAAATATGAGCGTGCAGGATTTAACACTTGGTAAAACATGTAGAATTATAATAAACACAAACATGCAAATTTATTATTTTCAAGAAACACTAATTTTGCAATCTAAATGAAGAAAATTTATGACAAAATCAAGTGAAATATTATGTTATTATTCATTAAAGATTATATTCGAAGCTCTACTAACTTTTTAAAAACTTCCTCTATCTTCTCAAAATCATCACCAATTTCTCAAAGTACATATTTGTCGTCAATGTTATCTAAGATTGATAATTGTAAGCTTTGTAAATTTGAATGTAATTTGCGAACCATTTTTAAGATCTTCAGATGCATTATCTAATCTATAGGAACGTGATCTTGAACCACTGCCACCTTTTAGAATGTTAGTCCAACAGCATAGAAGCACAGGCATTTTTATTTATAAAGAAATTTTTAAATTAGTATTATGATCATTTATTTGATCAAATAACACATCTATATATCTAAAAACTCGTAAAAGTTTTTAACGTAACCACTCAACTATGATTCTAAAATATTCTATTAAAATATCGGAACAATTAGTTGATTCCAGCATTTGATAATATTACAATTATAAATAATCATAAGTTAGATTCATTTGACTAATTAGAACAACATTACAAATTGTCCCCGCTTTGTCCGGACCTTTATGAAAATCAACACAAATTTTAATGTTTGTTTTTTCTTTAACTTCAGTGGTTTTTCTATATGAACAATCAATAACATATAAAGGTCTTCGCCCCCTAAATGAATAGTAATTAATATCACCATTAGAGTTTACTTGGTTTATAATGAAGTTCATTATTTCTAAAGTTGGTATCTGGTTTGGTTTCTTAATTTCTAAAATCATTATAAGGAAGAAAATTTTTAAGATAAACATCGTTTTCAATGTCTAGATTCCAGTTTTCTTTAGGAAAAATTTAATTTCTACCATTTTTAACATAAATGTTACTCACATTACAATGGTCAAACATAGCAGTGTGTTTATGCTGTTCAGAATTATTTTTTCTATTAAATTGAAAGCCTACAATTACAAAATCAGGCATGTAAAGTTGTAAATTACTAAACTGATATTTTATATCATAGTCAAAAACAGTTGTTCCTTTAGGAATGTCTTTTTTCTTAAAATTGCCAATAATTAAAACTAATATGTATTTTAGGTCCTTTATATATGTTTTCTTTAATTGCATTGGCCATGTTCGATTCATATTCAACTATAGGCCACATAATTTCTAAGTTTTCAATAACAATTTTAGGAGGATCAGGACGATGTTTCGTAACTTTATCATATTTATCTAAAGTTTCATAAATGAATAAACAGTTGTTGTCAGATGAATTACGAATAAAAAAAGTAATTTTATAGTCACATTTACAATAAGCTTCATTGTTATCACAAATAATACCAAACATATATCTAAGAGGATAGATTATTTCATTTGTTTTAACACTATAAACGGTTTTAACTTCTTCTGTTATTTTACTAGAAACAGATTTAGCTCGAAAAATATTATCAATACCAGTAAATCTACACAATTTTGTTCACTTGGTGATCTTAATAAAGCATTCATCATTGTTGATGTTATGCCTGGATTATCAACAGCTTCAATAATATTTCCATGTTTTGAGATTTATACTCTAGAAAAAGGAAAAAGAAAAAAATTAGAATAAATTCCAATTATGTCTTCTTCGCCTTATTTTGCCTCATCTCCAACCTTATCTCTCTTTATTAAACTAAATTGCTCGTAAACATATGCTTCAGTTAGAAAAGAAAAGCCATCTCCTATAGGAATGTGGAATTCGAGTCTATTATTGTAATCATTTAAATTCCCCCTAGTTTGATCTGTAGGAGGAATGTTTGTCTTTCAAAGTTCTCGACACGTTTATAACTCATTTACAAGTTAAAAAATTTATATATAAATGGCAGAATCGAAGGGAGTTTCTCGAGTTAAATTACTCATCGAAAATTATACGAAATATATATAAAGCATTATGAAAAAGAATATTTAAAAAATGAGAAGAGAGAGCAACCATAAATCGACGAATTACGAAATATTGGCAAAACAAAAAAAGTAGAAAAAGTAAGTGAAGAAAATAAAAACTTAATAACAACACTAGTCCCTGTTGCAGTGAACAATTTAGATTATCCACCTACTCCTGAAGAAGCATCATTATAAAGAGAATTATTCCCTCTCCTAATTTGGAATAGGAAATGGGGATTGTAAGTACCATTGAAAAATTTACCACCTATAGCAGGGGTTTCTAGTATAAATCTCGGAATAGAAATTGCTAAAAGAATAAATGTTATTAATGAAAAATATGATTTACGTGGATTTGGGGAATATTTTTTACATTGGTGATACAAAAATAATGAAGAATAATTATACACTATTTGTTAAGGATAAAGAATATTCATTAACACCAGGACTTTGTAATTTGTTAACAAAAAACAATCAGATCTTGAAGGTAAATACACTACTAATAACTATAAAAATTATGCAGTACCTGTTAAAACAACCGATGCTGCATTCCAAGAATATAAACATTTTAAATATCTGGCTTCGATCGTAGGTTGGAAGTATAATAATATAATTAAACCAGTTTCGATGGTTATATAAGGCCATATTTAAGTGAATTAGGATCAGCAGCAAACAGGCCAGAAAAAAACAACTTCTACAAATTCTCCTAGACCTGGAGAATCTATATAAAAAAATACAACAATTTACCAAAAGAATATGATTGGATGGATGATGATAGAAAATTGGTTGATAGATTATTAGTTATACACTGCGAAGAATATGCTGGAAATAACAATTATTGCAATGAAAAAGTAATAATGAATAAGCTGAAGAATAAATTTTCTGATTTTGTTGTTAATAATCCAAAAGGAATTCCTTATCTTATAAGAGTTTTAAATGTAATTCCACACATATTTTGGAATTCTGAACACCATGATAAAGGCATTATAAACTGGGCATTAAACAATTTAAATTTACACGAAAAGCATTTGCCTGGTTATAATTTGGACCATTTACAAAATAGAATGAAAGATTAGAAAGAGGTAATGCAGGAATATATAAACTAGATGAAGCATGCAAATATCACGATATTGCTTACAGAGATCATAAAGATTTAGAATCTAGACATGAAGCTAATAAAATTTTAGAAAAAGAAGTAAAATAAATAATGTTTCGATTAAGAAACAGATCCTAATTTACTAGTTGCAAGCAGAGAAACTGTGAAAAATGGTACAGCAAAAATTAACTCGAAAGCTGAAGAAAAATCATACACATTTCATTTAGCTGTAAGGCGAAATAAAAGTAATAATAATTTCACTTAGATAATAACCTAATTTTCTTTACTTTTTTGATGGAGTGTGGTGTTTATATAATAACTACTGATAATCTTATTTTTCTCTTGATGCTGTGACTGTTATTAAGGGAACTACAAAAATATGCTAACGCAAGACTTTTGATGTTTACAGAGGTGATACTTTATATTTTCCATTCAGAAAAGATAAAATATCTAATTATAAAAATGGGGTGAAAACTGCAATGGCATATTTGTAAAATATTAAGATTAATTATTTTTTATTCTTATTAAATGGAGAACACTTAGTGGTAGAAGTGTAAGAATGTTACTAAAAATTATCATATAAAAACTGAAAATACAAAAAATGGACTATTAGTACAGAAAAGTAAATGTTTGATATGTTATTTAATAAATAAACAAAAAAAATTTGCTCACTGCAAAAGAGGGAATTCTTAATTAATTATATAAACCCACACAAAAAATTTTCCCAAGAAGAAAAATTAATTTCGTATGGTATTGATGATTTATGGCAAATTGATCTTGTTGAAATGAATACTAGAAATTTAAAAGGCATATCACATATAAACAATAGTTACAAGTATATTAGGACAATTATCGATGTTTTTTTTAAATATGCATTTGCATGATCAATTAAAGATAAAACAGCAAAGAATTTAGCAAATGCTTTACAATCTATATTATTAAAAAGAACATCATGCGATATTCAAAGCGATAATGGTTTAGAATTTTATAATTACATTTTAAAGTACTTATGCAAAAATATAACATCAATCGTTATTCTTTATTTTCTGAATTAAAAGCTAGTGTTGTAAAAAGATTTAATCAAACTTTTAAAAATATAATGTGGAAGAAATTTGCTTTGAATGGAAATTATAAACGGATGAATATATTCGATGATTAAGTAAAGCAATACGATAATTCAAAACATAGAACTATTGGTATGAAACCGATTGAAGTTAATAAGAAAAATTAAACTTTTATAACAAACATATATGATTGCTAAACCTAAATTCGAAGTTGGTGATGTTGTCCATATTAGTAAACTTAAGAATATATTTTAGAAGGGTTATACAACTAATTGGACAACAGAATTATTTACTATTATTAAAGTTTTAAACTATAATTTTCCAACTTACAAATTAAAAGATACAAAAGGAGAAGAAATAAAAGGCAACTTTTATGAATACGAAATTATGAAAACCGAATATCCAAATGAATATTTGGTTGAAAAAGTCTTCAAAACCAAAGGCGATATATTAAATGTTAAATGGCTGGGTTTTGATAACTCACACAACACTTGGATTAATAAAAACAGATGTTTTGTAAATTTGAATATTAAAATAAAAATTAGCTTCTTACTTAATTCAACTAAGTATCACTATTCAATTGTTGCTGAGTATAATGATTTCCAACAATATTAAAATTGTTACAGTTACATTCAATGGGAAAGTTCGTTGATTCTTTCATTCTTTGGTATAAATTTATAAAATTTGGAAATTAATCAAATCTCAATATTTGTATACAATTTGGATATATATCTTTAATTCTATGCAAACTTGTTTGAAGATTTATCTTTGAGTTCTGATGACATAGTATTCAAATGGACAATTACTGTCATATAAGATTCAAATACGAAAGTTGGCCTTAAATCTTGATTTCGTGTTTGTGGTACATTTCTCTTATTTCTTAAGTTATGCAAGTTATTAGCTCTACAGCCATTTGAATTGTATCATCTAAATGATGAAATTTATTTTCTATCATTTTATTTGTATCATATAAATGCTTTATTTGGCCTTTGTATAATTGCCTTATATCTTTTTGAATCTTATATTCGCAATGCTTTATAATGGATGGTAAAACTTCGTGAGTAACACTTTTTTTTTTAAAACCTTTTAGCTTCTTTTTTTTTAGATGATAAAAACAAAGAATAAAACCCCGATTCATTATATGATAGGGTGCTACTGCATAGCATCCAATTTATATATTTTCTAACAATGCCCGATCTTCAATATCAATGTTATTTCGTACAGCCTGTTGAACATTACTGTATTATAACACTTCAGCAATATCATTGGCTTTAAACCAAGGATTATTCTTCTTATGAATAATTACAGAAACTATTTTAACATTGTAAATAAGTTTCTTGTTTTTTTTATGTCTAGAATTGACACCATTTTTCATATGCAAGATTACGCACAAGTGAAATTGGTGAGTTGTAATAAGTATTTTAATTAATATTTTTTATAAAGGAAATGAGAAAATAAAGAAAATAAAATTAAAGATTAAAAACCAAATTCATAGATAATTTAGTAATTTTATCTTCAGATAGCACAATTTTGGGCTAGTCAAATCTTCATAGCATTTTATATATTTTTCTGTAAGGATCAAACTCGTGCAGGATAACTGTCCTGCAGGAGCATGATCATGAAGGCTAATCATTTCAAACACAACATAAAAATGCTTTTAATACTCATTTAACATACATAAGATGCATTCAACGTTCATTGAACATTGTTTTTTTAGGTTCATCAAACATATTTTATGTTAGTAAAATATGTTTAAAAATAGAGTGATCGTTTTTGTGAAATTTTTTTTTTAAATAATGTCTTTAATTTTATTTATATAGTTTCCTTCTTTTATTTTTCTACTCAAATTGTGATAAAGCTATAATCTTTGTCGCAACATTTAGCACAAATCTCTCAAAAAAATTTCATAAGGCATATTACAATAACAAATGCAATATAGATGTGCTTTAAATTATTATCATATTGTATTAATATACACAAAAAACATTTATTATCTCTTACCAAGTCTAGGTATTTTTGAACATGTTTGAGCTAAATAAAATATATATAAATTAATATGTCTTCCTATAGTATAATAATCATGAACAATATCTTAGTCATCTAAAATAACATCATCAAATATAACTAGAGAATCATTTTCACATTGATCTGAAGGAGTTATTTCCTCAGTATTATAAAAAAATTATGCAATTTTTCTTTGATGTTAAGTTTTTGGATAACATATTAAAATCATTTTGTAACTCAATATAATTTGTTTGAATTAAAATGTTTGTACAAACATACATTTTATTAAAATTTACCCATTCTACATTATAAATCAAATTTATCATCAAATTAGTTTTCCACACTTGCTTGGACCTACTATTATAGCCCTCATATTATCAGGCAATAATTCGCCATTCTTTTTAATTTTGGAATTATCGCCATGAATTGAAACAAAGACACCCCATTTAACTTTTTTTACTTTAATAAGATAACATTTGTAATAAATGGATAATAAAGTATTTAAATTAACAATTAATAGTTCTATTTTAAAGAAAAAACTTCATTATGATATCATCCATAATGAAAATTGTATATGTTATGATACAAAATGTTTATCTCCACATATAAACAAGAATACGATAACTACAATTGAACACATGAGACCTAATAATAATAAAAATGAAGTTACAACTATTCTTAGAGGTCAATACATTATCGAATCGTTAAATGAAACTATAAATTCGATTGACCCATTTTCGACTAATAATATTGAATTGACAGCAGACAATGTGAAAAATAGAGTTGTGGTTAAATCTAAGTTTGATATTAAACTTGACGAACGATTATCTGATATTCTTGGTTTGAGAGAAATATGCTAGTTGAAAAAGATAAAATTGTTGTAGGTACTAAGTTACCAAATTTTAATTAATTTAAAACAATAAATGTTCACTGTAATTTAGCCTATGGAATGTTGATAAAATATGACGAATCTAATCATTTAGAAACTGATATAATTGCCAGTTTTCCACCAAGAACTATGTTTGTCTTTAGAGATTATATAAGTAATGAACACCCATATCCGATTTTTTATAGAATCAATAATGAATGCTTTAATCACATTGTTTTAGAAATTAGAGACAGAAATGGTAAACTAATTGCTTTTGATGGTTCTGATATTGACATTGTTTGTATATTAAAGAAGTTTAAAATATTAAGCTATTTTATGAGAAAAATGTATTAAAGTTATATTGCTACACCCTAGAGCCTAGGATGCTGCAAAGTGCATTTGAAAAGACCATCCAACAAAAGCACAATCACCTAGTTGAGAACAACCCTCATTAAGGCAAAGTGAATAAAATACAGAAGAACAATAAAGTAAGAACAATAAAGTGGGAAAAGTTCTACATACTATGAGCTAAAATGCAATATGAATTCAGATACTGTTTTGATTTTATTAATTTTTTTTTCTTTTCAGACATATTTTTCATTTACAAGGAAAATTTTTGTTGCCGCTAATGTCTTTCACAAATGTGAATTTTACAATTTCCAATTTTAATAATTAACGTTTAAAATTCTGGATTAATTGTCTTAACAATTGCATTTCTCTCTTTTATATTGAATGTCACAATGTATTTTCCAGGCCATATACAATTTCACCTAAAGCCATAAAAAGGCAAGAATATTGTATGGCATATAATAGTTTATACTGAATGTTGCAGATTATTTTCCGGCCATATTCTAGGTACCAAAGGCCATTGAAATGCAAAAAAAAAAAATCATTATTTAACATGTTTTCTCCAAAACAATGAGAATTGTTTGATATAGTTCTCCATTCAAAACATGCTTTTGTGGGCTTATCCACAATTGGACAGTTTCCATTTTATTTCCCCAAATTTAATCAATTTCATCGGGAAAAGTCCAAAAAAAGACACCTACAAATTTTAACTGGGGGGCTTGCAAAATTACAATATTCTGTCCTGAACCCTAGCATTCATTTTTAAGGATTATTTTCCATAATTCAGGAAAAACTCTAAACCACTTCCTTGGTTTATCTCGTGTACAAAACTTATGGGAATTTCCCCAGATTGCTCATAATTTTGCCATCTGTTGATTCATATTTAATTAAAAATTCAGCATCTCATAAAAAAATATTTTACAAACATTTGCATTCAGATTTTCCGAGGATAAAACAAAGATATTTATTGAGATTTAACTAGGTTATTTTAGGGCATCATGGACTCCTGTGTTCTGCCTATTAGGACATCAAAGTTTGTCTCGTCATAAGGGCCGACATGACAACTAGTGGCACACTTATCTTGGCATTCCGAAGCTCTCTCGAGGCTGTTGTCTGACCTCGAGAGAACTCCACTCCCAGTATACATAGCAGAATTTGTATAATTCTCCCTAGAGGATATTAATTAATGATCAGCCAATGGCTACATTTATTACCTAAAAAGGAAATGTTCAAGGGGCGATTAGTAAACAGCCAATCACCAACAAACACATCACAATTACAAGAAAGAAGTAGTGCCTTCAGCTACCAACTGAGCAAACAAATGAACATCAGCATATTGGTACTTCTGCGCTGCCTCTAAGGTCATGTGTAGTGGCCGCAGATCACAGTACATCTAGACAGCAGAAAATCCGGTGCCACGTCAAGAAAGTTCAGTAACAAAACAGGCTCCAAGTGGCGAAGCTATGTCCGATGTCCTAGTGAACTTCCGTGTCGGTAACCAAAGTTTGTCGTAACCAACATCTATGCAGCTCTTCACATGTTTACAAACCAGGTTGGAAAAAAGGTAGTAATAGTTAATAAGTTCAGGCAAAAGATATTTTAAACAAAAAACGGGAAAAGTTCTTTCACTTCACGTAGTCGTTTTCATCGTACTTGAGCGGTTAGATGCAGTCGTTAAGCATGGTTGATGATTAAGGTGACAGCAAAACTCTGTGCAGGCCATCTCAATATGTTTTGATATCCATATGGCACTGTATCAATTTTATTTTCTTGTACAATTATCTTGTCATCATGAGGCTTAATGCTATTTTATTAACTTCGATTGTATATATTTCATGCTTTTTGCTTCTTATTAGATTCGTAGTTCTATATTGTATTTTCTCTTTAAACAAACAGTTCTTATATTCCTCAAATGTAATTCTCTTGTTAACAACACACTTCTTTACACCTTTAGCTTTTTTGTTTTCTTTATCATCAACTCTATATGCATATATTTTTGTTCTTAAACCAACAAATTCTTTCATTATTTTACCATTACCTTCATCTTTATTTTTTCCTAAAACTTTTTTATTTATTTGTGGCATGTTATAGATATTGTTATTTGGATAATCACGTGTGTTACATTTTTCTAACATTGTCTTCATGCCTATGTAAAAATCTTATGTTTTTATGTTATATATATATATATATATATATATATATATATATATATATATACTACTACTAATATATACTGCTACTAATTTTTTACATTTTTCTGCATCTGATATCAGTTTTATATCAGTTCTGTTTCTTATGTTTTCCATTGTTTTACCAAACACAGAATTATTCATCAGTTTGTAAAAATATTTTTCAAAGTCATTTTTAGCATTAGTCCTCATCTCTGTATTCAAATCAATATATTTCTTCAGTCAATCGAAATGATCAAATGACAATATTCTGTGTATTTTACTAAGTTTTAATCCATTCTTTAGGCACTGTATTAAATTACGATAGTAAATTACATACTTTTCTGGATTATGTATAGTTGTTAACAATTTAGATTGTTTTGTTCCTGGAACTACCTTATTTTGAGGGCAAAAAGGTAGATCTTTATGTAAATTATGTTGTTTTTGTGGATATTCTAAATCAACTTCTAATATACAACCATACTCAGAATTATCCTCGAAATCTAATTTTTTTTTTTTACTCCAGTAATATAAATCAGATAGTGTATAATAAACCCTTTCGAAACCACCATATGGTAAATATTGAGACTTTGCCCAACCATATAAATTATTAGGATCGAGATATGCTAAATAAATTGATTCTTGATCGAAGTTAAAATATTCTAAATATGTGTCATTGGCTTTAACATATCGCTTACAACATTGTGATATACCACCTCTAATACCCTAAAATAATATCATAGTTATGTAGTGAATCTAGTGGTTGATATGTCATTTTTAACATTGCATCCCAAGATAATCCTGCTGCAGTAAAATACCACACATGATCTAAATCGTATGCATTTATGCACGTATTTATGAAATTTTCAAATATATTTGCTAATTGTAATATATCACTTTTAAATATAAATCATGGTATTCACCAAGATTTTAATATTAAATCGGTCCCATACAAGTTTGTGTGCTCATATGAATTGTCAGTTATATCAGATTCATTTAATTTATTGTAAAAATTCACTCTTTGGTGAACGTTCTATTTCTTCAAATTTCTTCCAACTATCCATATAATCATAAGGATACACACCTTTCCTAATAATTAAAACTACTTGTTATTTGTAAAGTGTTTTTGTGTGTGTTTCATTTGAACTGTACTTAAATTAGATGTTAATTTATCTAAACTATTTCCCATAAATTTAAATGTGTCTATAAACCTCATTTTAAAATTTCATGTTGCGTTCCCAAAGTAATTAACTTTCCTATGTTATTTGCAATTAAATCACTCTTTCTGTCATAATATCCTAACTCTTTAATTAATAAATGAGCATCATGCCTAGCTAAATTATGGAAATAAATTGGTACAAATATGGGGAATTTTAATTATAGATTACAATTATTACATACAGGATTAATGCATTTTCAAGTTTATGACATGATTATGTACTTTTTTTTTATTGACCTCTGTATATTCATATCCACATACAGTGCATTCATCTGAGTTCCTATAGGATATTTTTTCGTCTTTGGTTAGTGGATGCATTGTTTCACTTTGTGGATATATTTTACCAATTTCGTCGACTTCCCTTTTCATACAACGAATAAAAGCTTGATGTGCATTTGGGCCTCTATATACAACTGGTGGCTTATAATACCACAAGTAGATACAATATAACAGCAAAAATGAGATGCTTCGTGTGATTGGTATTTCATTTTATATGATTCATCATTCAACTTTAAATCAATGTTATTTATTTGTTTATTAGTAAGATCATATTTTTCTTTAAGTATTTCCTTATAAAGACCATCATCGATATCATCTTCCATTAAAACTGGATATTTTTTGATTAAGTTAAATTTGTACATTTCCTTTGGATTTGGTATATTTGTTGATATTTTATTTATAATTTATTCGAAATCTGCATATATTGTGAAAGGAACCTTCATTGTATGTTCGTAATTTTTAAATTTTATTTGCTCTCCTTTTGGAGCTATAGTGGTGTTTACTGTTTCATTTTTAGAGCAATCTTCTGCGTGTTTATTTAATTTCTCTTGAGAGGTAAAGAATTGAAGACACGTATCACATATATAAGTTTTACAGTGCTTATTATTTCTCTGCAATGAAAGCAGCCACGATAAATCTTTAATACAACAATAGTGTACGTTATCACCTTCTTTGAAATAAAGTAAATTGATATGCTTATCCTTTTTAAGTTTTGTAAGCTTAAGTGGATATACTGTGGATTCTCACCTTCATCTTCAATAGAGTATACATTTAAAGATACATCATTTTGATTTTCTATTTTTGGTATATCATCAATTTTAATTGGATATTCAAATTTATCTATTACATTATCAATATTAAGCCCCACATTTTTATAATTGGTTACTCTGTCCGAATTTTTGTCTGCTGGAAATAATGCAGATTTCACAGCCCAAAGGAAGCATTTTTGATCATTATTTTTAACATTAATGCATGCTTTCTTATTCTTAATATCTTTTAGCAATTCTATATATGATGAGCCATTTAATGGAATATACTTATTTGTAGCTAATAGTATTCCGATTATTCTATGTAATGCCCATCCTGAGCCTCTTCTTTGAAATTCAGATAATTGTGTAATTATATCTTATATTATGAATTTATAAATCCTTTTATTATCTCCTTCATTCAATATTGTATAATAGGGCGATTGAAATGTAAATCGTTCTACTTGATTATTATCTTGCTTACGAAAATAGAAATATAATTTATAACTGGTATTCAGCCCTCTAAAGTTCCTAAGATTAGTGCATTTTATCTCAAATACTTTATTTTTTACTGAAGTAAAAAATGAATAGGCTGTACTAAATTAAAGGTATTTTCAATGTGATATGTTGATATCCTATGCTTAAAAACTTTATTAAGTGATTTTTTTGGTTCTTCTTTTTCTTCTGTTAACAAATAAATTATTATAGAATGGAAGTATTTATTCTAATTCTTTTCTGTCTTTGAGACATAATTCATTGAAACATCAGCTAAAGGTAATTTTGTAAAGTTTCGTTTTCTCAGCGTTCTTTTTCTCTACTCTTCCATAAGCCTTCGCATAAGAAATGGTATAAGAGTTCTAATAAAATCGTTTTTTCTTAGTCTGCTGATATATGTTATTTTAAAATATCTAGCAATATCGTTCAACTTAGCTGTTATATAAGCCTCAATTTTATTGTTGTATTTATATGAGAAAAAATTTATAGATAAAATGTACAATCAGATATTCAGGGTAAATCAAAAAGTGTTTAAATTACTAGGAAACCATATTTAACTTTTTGTTAAGACGATAATTTTTCATATAATAATTAAAACATTTTTACATGTGATTGAATATTTGTCCTTACTATTTTTATTAAGAGAAAATAATTTTATAGATTTATTCTCATTGCATGATTTACATGTCTTGTTGGGTAATTATAATGTTGATTTTTGTTTAGAATATCTAATGCTGTATTGTGTAATTTTACTATTTTTATGCTTTTTGATAGATGTATTATAAACATATTTTGAACATTCGCACATTACTCTCTCTATTTTTAATTAATTACGACTACTAGCATATTCACTAAACAATTTTTACAGATGTTAAAATGTTTATCTTTTATGCATTTTTGTGGTGCAAAACTTTATATGTTTAATACTTCACTACATATATTACATTGCGTAGATATGGTATTATTTTCCATTTCGAACATCATTTCTTAATTATTTATAAAGAAAATTAATATATTAAGATAAAGAAAAAAATATACATTTTTTCTCTATAAATTACTCAAAACAAAAAATGAAATCTCTCCTCAAGAATTTGAACGATTCGTATGAATTGACTAAACCACAAGATCTAGAAAAAATTAAATAGTTTACTGCTGCAGATTTTGAAAATTATGAGTCTAAGTTTGGTAAAAAATTGTGCTCTAGATGATAAGTATAAAATTTCTTTACCAGAGCGCTATTTGAAGATACTTGATAAAAATGCTTTGAAACTAATAAATGAGAAGGAAGTTTTTATAGCATATAGAAGTTTAAAAGAACTCTAAAAACGGAGAGCCTGTGCATGAAATTGAATTTAATATTTAAATTCTAACAATTATCTTTTTAATATTACTTTCGATTTTGCTTGATTTTGTCGTAAATTTTCCTGATTTTGATTGCTCGCTCGGAAAATTAGCATTTCTTGAAAACTATAAATTTGCATGTTTTTTTACATAATTTTTTATGTCAAATCCTGCAAAGATTTTCCTGTTTTTTTTTTTTTGCTTCAAATTGCTTGTTTTTGAGAGCTCCTTCAAAAAACTTTTATACCTTAAATTTAGCCAAAAAGCCTTGATTTTGGCTTTAATTTACATGATATTAACGATTTTTTTTGGTTGAATTTCAGATTTTGAGTTTTTTAATTTTTTCCTGTACTTTTAGACAAAATATCCCAATTTAGTGTACTGCATTCTTTTTGTAATTTTAGAAGAAATAGCCCTAAAAATTGTGGCGAACTAGAACTCCCCTTTTATATCTATTTATCTCTTCGGCCACTTCATGGCCGCATAACCTTTTGACATGTGCCCATGTTAACCCCTTCTCCTTAGCCTGTTTGCCCGCTGCACCAGGTTCTGTAACTCAGTGTGTGCGCGTGCTCTATGAGCGCAAGTTCACTGCAGTATGGCAAGGGACGACGCAAGTGCAGAGCAGAGCGAGCTACGACCAGGTGTGCGTGGCATAGGAATCTGAAAGTAGACCCTATAAAATTTCTGTTTAATTAATTTGTGCAAAGGGCGAGGTAAGTTCACACATCCAGGCAGTGCAATGTTTTGTCATAATGAATATTATTTACAGGGTTAATGGTATAAGCATGTGTAAAATGCAGGATACATGTCCAAATTGCAAATGTTGTGTGCAATGAAGCAGTGCAGTGCCGGCAGGCACGCCACATGCAGAGAGTTCAGCAGTCGTTCGTCTTTGCAAGGGGTGTGTCGTATCACGTCGGGACTCGTGTTTCGCGCCATCGGCAGCTATCAACATGTTCGACTAGTCACTTCACCGCAATTGTTATTTAATATACCAGAACCTTTTTCGTTTTTCAGATGCCCAAGACTTTACAGCCCCTCAGACCTACCCAGTGCTTGCATCGCCTGGGTAGGCTTAAATTGCACTTAATTTATTTTACGTGACCATGTGTCGTTTAACAGTATCACCCGAGCTAATGGTTTCATAAGCAGCACCAAATGTAAGTTTTCCTCTACGAGGATGTAGCAATGTAACTGAATAAATCTCAGCAGTGATGAGTTACTACGTGTGATTTATTTCCAGTTCGCCGCAAGACATTTAATGTATGAGGCCTTCTCCCGACAATTTTCTTAATGTGTAATTTACTGTGCATGTATGTTTGAAATGGTCACGAATCAGTATAATAAGTAACAGTGCATTGTATGGGCGTGTGGAGAGCACAGATATCCCACAATGCAACAAGTAAGGAATTCAGTCAATCAGTATTAATTTTATTCTACAAGGAGACAACATTTGCACTTGGAGGATTTGCAGTGGTCGTGTGCCGAATGACCCTGAGGAACGAGTCAGCTCTCCGACTTCACGATATTGTCAACCCGACAATATCTGGCGCCCAGGACAATTATCTCCACCGAGATTCCAAACTATATTCACCGCTTCTCACCGAACCAATGTCCTTATTGACCAAAACCTTGGCACCAGTTGCTAGCCTCCTGCGCATTGGACAAATGCCAAATGGTTTGCCCGAATGTGTGGTAGTTTCTACCGCCGTTCCGACACCTTAATTTCCGTCAC
This sequence comes from Dryococelus australis, assembly GCA_029891345.1. Lineage (NCBI taxonomy): Eukaryota > Metazoa > Arthropoda > Insecta > Phasmatodea > Phasmatidae > Dryococelus > Dryococelus australis. The sequence goes on from CM057000.1 coordinate 52,748,242, forward strand.
AGTTTGTGTGATTATTATTTATTGGTGTGGAGGAGTCCAGGACAGACTCTGCAGGAGTGAGTTAAGCGTTCGAGGGAGGCTGGCAGCCCTCACTAACTTAGGCACTCGGATTATTCTTTGGATAACTACATTGATGTTTGGGTATGTGTCGTGGCAGGCGGATACTCAGCACACTATCCCAGGCTTATTATGTACTATGTTTTGACCATGCTACCATAGAGCGAATGGGCAGCGCAGACCAATGACGGACTTTGGCGGAAGCCACGTTTATGACAGTCAACCACACATCCCAACTTCTCTTCGTGCTCATCACTGTTGAGTGCTGGCATACATCCCGGCAACTATGAACCTGAAACCAAACTTCCTGTGGGTGTGATTCCTTTCCTCCGCCATCGAGATGTTATAGGCTTGCCTCTAACCAACATAGCAGTCAGTAAATAGGTCAGTTGACAATCACTGTGGATATGCATTGTATAGAGATCACCACAACAGCCATAATTTCACTGGAAATTCGTGAAGATGTTATCCTTGGAGTGCCATAGCTTACTGAGCAACACACTATAGTAGGACCCACTGCATGCCGGATTCATTTTGGTGCCAAAGGAAGATGTACCATGTACAACCTGGACCAACGTCCTGTAGATATCTTGCATGCAGTCTCATTGAGTGAAATTGATAATGACATACTGCACGAACTTCAAGCAGCTTTTCAATGTTTGTTGAAGGAATGTAAGGTCATGTTTACTGTGTATGATGCACTACATAGAACCACCACAGCAGAACACAAAATTCCACTAGAATGAGACGGACCTGTTCGCACACCACCTGAGAGATATTTACTGCACCATGCACAGATCATTCGGAAGCAGATACAGGAAATGTTACTACATTGCCATTTTAAGGCATCGGAGGAATTAAAGGTTAGGATGATTAACTATTTGGTTCACTATTATCATGTCAGGTGCCAGTGCTCAAGGCGAGCACGAGATGATGATGTGTGTAGTGGGCCGTTCACCCTAAAGAGGCCCCCTTATGCCATGCCTACTAGTTGATTCTGCTTCTGATGATAACTTACAATAACCCATGTACCTTGTCTAGTGGAAGGAGTTTCGACACCTTTAATACGATTATCTCACTCCCTTAAGAACTGTTCGATGGTCATTCCCCCGCCTGTAATTTATGCACTCTTGTGTAAAACGGTATGTGGCCATTATGTGGCCGAAGTAAATAAAAGATTGCAATTCTGACATTACGTATATTTATTCTGTTTTCTCCACTGAGGCACTCAAATACATAATTCCAGTAAAGCGTGGAATACTCTGATGGAGTTAAAATTGCATGTAGTCTACATGATGGTTAAGTTGTAAAATTGAAGTCCTGGTTATGTACAAATTACCGGGTGGTGGAGTGGTGCTCTTCCAGGATAAAAACAAAGCTAGGTTACATAATTAAATAGACTATTGACTCTCTACATGTTTGATGCGAAGTCCGTGCAGGTTCAGGGAGGATGCACATGCACGACCACATCACAAGAACACTAGGGCACTATTGACTTGGGGTTGGTGCGATGCCCTCTTAGTGGCTGCGCCTCTCCGCATGATAATGAAAATTAAATGGGTGTACTGTTGCTTCTGAGGCTGGTAAACATGTACAAACAACTTTATTAATCCTTCAAAAATATGAAATATATAACATGAACACTAAAGTCTTTTGTCGTGGTGGCGACATTTTCTGGATCTTGGAGGAACAGGTCGTATGGACAGGAAAGGTGTTGTTCGATGCTTTACCAGGTTAGGGTGCCATCTCGTGGTACAAGCAAGAATATGATAATAATGCTGCTGATCTTAGGGCCATGTCACAGATGGTCCACGTGGCTGTTACTCTAGTCCGCCATCTCCAGCAATATTGCCGGTGTTGATGAACGCGCCACCATAATTCAGAATGCCTAGCCTAGTGAGGGCTGTTGGTCTCTCTCAAATGCCAGCTCACTCCCGATGGGTTGTTTTGGCCACCCAATGCCATGATTAGACTTGCATGATTTAAGAGAAAAAATTATGTTGTATGTTAAGTAGCCAGATGCGGCTAATGCAATAAATAAATGCAGGTATTCTAGTCACGTCATTTATTAACATACTGTTCCCAACTGGGCATTGAAATACAATGTTTTGCCATTAAAACCAGGTGGGCTCTTAAACTGTAAAGATGGCCAATGGCCTACATGATGATTAGATGTACATTACGTCCCGGCCATGTACAAAATGGACTGGGATGTGAGGTGACCCGTACTCTGGGCTATAATAAACACAATGTTCAGGTAAATTAACGTTAGCGAATAGAATTACATGACAATTAAGTTTCAAAAGATGATTTGCCCGTAGCACTGCAACACGATTGTCACCTCACAAGAGTTGAGATGCTACTACTTTCTGCTTGGTGCGGAGCTCGCTTGTTGGCCGAGACTCTCGCTGAGAAGTCACTTGATGTGATTAATTTCGTAAGTGATGATAATAAATTAAACAAAATGGACAACTACAATGGCAATGAGATGAAATAACATAAAAGCCCTTTCTTATAAATGTAAACATGCCTACAAGAAAATATAAAAATAAAATTACAACTCAATCCCTTTCGATTTCTGTGGCAATCTAACCTCACTTTCCACTTCTGTTTAAATGATCTAATAGCTTTGTGAGACTTCCCGTGTTAAGTCTATTAGTCCCTTATATAAAAAACTATGTCAAATTATATGTATACTAAACATGACACATATAAACACTGATAAAAATGACATATGACTGGCCACGTTGTTAAGCACATGGTTGTGCACTGATACATTGTTCAAAATACTGGCAATGGTCAGTAACAAAATACTGGCCATATTGTATTTTTATAATAATATTCTGAAAAGTATGTGGATTTCTTGTAAACCTCAAGTAATGGTAACAAATAATATTTACACTCATCTTTTACCATTGGTGTTGCATGTGGTCATTCATGTCTTGATCGAGATGGCGTACGAAACGCATTGACTTATTGTAACACGTCAAATATGTAAACACGCACTCAACTATTACTAAAATAATTATACATGACAAAACCCTGCATATCAAGACAATTTGCCGCTGGTACTTACATGTGACAGGTACAATGAAACATGTGACAAAAAAAACAATGACTTGACCACTGGCATATATGATATATATATATATATATATATATATATATATATATATATATATATATATATATATATATATATATATATATATATATATATATATATATATATATATATATATACATATATATATATATATATAACCCTATATGATAACATACACGATAACACTGGGAAAGACACTTGATTGCATAAACTACCACTTGTGCATTGGGTGGACGTGATTGGGCTTTCATGTCACACAAGATACACAACAAAAATTAATATTATTATAAAAATTGCAATGCAGACATAAAAATAAAAATAAATACAATACACAGCTTGCACAGCCTTAATAAATTAAAGAGGCCCTTGAGAAACTCAATATATACTTATTTACACTACATCATGCACGAACACACAAACACATTGACACAGACTTGAGTATAATGTAGGCACGACACGGCGAATAGCCTGGGGCCAAGGCACTGTCCACATCAGTCGGTTAACTTTCCTTGAAGCTAAATTAAGTCAATATTTTTAGTGCATGTGGTTGTCTCTTCCAATTCATGGAAAACAATGCCTATTGTTTCACTTGGGACTTAAATGTTTGCGCTTTGTTTACACATAATCCTAACTAAACAACTACTTGTTTTAAAAAATAATCAAAAGAAAAGTTAGCTTGCCATGAGGTCGACATGTTACTGATAGCTGCGAAAAGGATGTGTTGATGTTCGTGCTGAATACTGGCCAGAGCTACTGGACATAGAACTGCCTGATACTGGCTTTTCAATTAAATGCAAAATAAAACTTATACAAAGACAGGCAAATATGATTGGTCCATGGGTGCTGTATGTAAATATATTCTTATGTACTGTGCTGTAATGATGATGGTAGTATCAGCAGTGGTACACAAAATACGTATATGCGCATAAGACATCACACATGCAAAAACCCTCTTAATAAATAATATAGCATGGCACTGGTACAAAAATATACAAGAGCACTTCAGAAAAGCTACGTACCTTTGTGAGCACTCAAAAACAAAAATACACTACTCTTATATTTACAGGATATCACACATCACAAAGTAAAGATTAATTTTATATTACGTGACACGCTTATTGAAGCACATAATTTAATTATACACATGCCCTAATTTCCTAACAAAAACCAACACTCATTATTTAAACAGGTAATGATTAATATACGCTGATTTATGCACACACAATAAAGTAATACATTGATGCGGCCACATGCACGAGTGGATCGTACGCTAAGGTGTATCACAGCACTCTGGTTGCTGCTCGGCGAACTATGCATGTTGGGCACTGATGATGGGGTGAACAGGCTAGGTCGGATCCATAGCACATATCAGTTAGGTAACGAAGATATCGAGCCAACCAGCATTCAGTGTAATTCAGCCATAACGTTAGCCCCGAAAAAGGATGGTACCTGGAAGTTCTCAATAGACTAAAAGACGTTAAAGTAACACACAGTGCATTCCCCCCTTACATCAGTGTCAAGGACGCATTGAGTTCACTTAGCCAAGCGAAAGTTTTAACATCTTTGGACCTTAAAAGCAGGTACTGGCAAGTCCCTCTGAAACTGGAGGATCAGGAGAAAACCACTTTCACTACCTCAGACAATCGAAGGGTCCAGTTCTGCGCAATACAGTTTGGGCGGAAATGTGCTCCCGCCACATTCCGATCGATGATGGTATGGGTCCTTGGCATACTTAGATGATGTTGTTATCTGGTCCCCCAGTTGGGAGGAACATTTATAGCATTTGTTAGTTGTGTTAGAACACCTGGCCATAAACGGCCTAACGAGGACTACAGTGAGGTGTAATGTGGGAAAAACAAGTCTCAAATTCTTGGTACACATTGTTGATGAGATAGGGTATAAGCCTAGCCTGGAACAACTGTGGTTAATTGCAAACTACCCACGCCCTCGTACATGTAAACAAGTTCGGAAGTTTTTCGGACTTATCGATTGGCCGAGAGAGCATATTGAGTAATTTGCAGAAATAATTGTGCCACTAATCGACTTGTTATCGCCACATCGGTAATTCCAGTGGACTATCAAATCACAGGAAGCATTCGATGAAGTACAGGAAAAGATAAAGTTCTACCCATGCTCGCGCAGTACGATCGGAGCCAGCATTTGAACCTGCAGATGGACGCGAGCCAAGAAGGCATAGGGACTGTGGTTTATCAGTGCAGTTGAGACACGCACATCTAAAAATATGTACATGGTCTCTATATTCTCCTTAAGCCCCCATTCTACCAGCGATACTACCTGGTATACCTGCAACACGTAACTTGTAACAAGCGTTTATGTTAACGGAAGAAATTTTACTAGACACTGCATAACACGTAAAAATGCTTAAATCTATTTAAATTTATTATAATACTTACAATTTATGCCTTTGAAACACTTACATATGCTTGAAGATCATCGTTGAAGTAGAATTCACAGCCCAATGTAGGACACAAACAAAAAATTAAAATATTCACGAATGAATGACTACAGTTGTGTGTTGTTTCGCCCACTGTGTTGGGACGGTCGTGTTGTTGCGGAGCGGAGCTTTAGCGCGCGCACGATCGAGGGCAGGCGTGTTGTTTCTTCAATATGATTTGTCGTTGGAAGTTGTGTATTGTTCTGACCCCTTTAAGGGAGTTTTTTTCCTCCATAGAAATCAATGTATTTTCATGCTACCAGACTGTTCACTAACATATGGGATTTGTTCTACCCCCTCCAGGAGTAATGTTGTCAAAACGCCTTGGTTCCCTATTGGTGGATGATTTGTGTGACCCCTATAGCCAGTCAATGGTCGTTTTTGTAATTATATGGCCTGCAAATCCAAGAAATTGGTCAGATGCTTGGAATCGAGAGAGGGCTTCCCTATGGACAAACAGGTCAGGTAGATTGGTTATTTGTTTTTTTTTTCGTAATTTTTCAGAATGCAGGAACGTCACTTTGACATTTTTAGTCATTTATTTTGCAGTCATGATAATTTTTGAATTAGAGTAATTTAATGATGCCTATTTAAACTTGTTGGAATAAAACGTAATTTTTCTTTGACAAAGTCAGGGATTGGTGAAAGGTTTGGAACCAACTTCTTACTTGAAGTATAATGTTAATTTTCTAGCTTTAATGAAAACTTTGCTTGTGCTAGTTCTCTGCCATTTTGGTAGATCGAATAGGGGTAGTATGGTTTTGTTAAGCCCACTATTTTGGTAGGAATATTAAAAATAAAATTAATATGGATTCGGCCATTTTAAGGTTTTCCTATTCTCGTTGCAATGATATATGGATTTGCAGGTGCGAATGACAAATAATCTCACTAAGTTATCCTAAAAATATTACAGATCAGTTGTAGTGGCCACAGTCACCTGAATTAGCCAAGAGGAATCCCTAAGTCGTGTGATAATTATGTATTTTATTGATATATTTTAATAGGTGTAATTGAAGTAATGGTAGCAAAGATATGCAGAGGTTTTATTGGTAGTAAAACCATGGTAAGGAGAATATGCGTTTTTAGGGAGGCGCAGGAAAAGTTGGATTTGTGCATATAATTTTTAGAAATGTTTGAATATCCACAAATGGCTCAATACTGTACCTGATGTTAAGTGTAATCCGATACTGTGTTTAAAGAGTAGAAAGAGCTTGAGGAGATGCAAAGTTACTAGAAATGAGTAAATTTATGGTCCCACGTGAACATAATTTTTCATAAACGGGTATTAAAGTTGGTGCCGGGTGACAGACACCAAGATATGATTAAATTTAGCCGCGTGTTATAAAATTTATGTAAAAGGGTAAAGTGGCTTCAGAGGTAAAGCAATAAGTACATTTAATGATGTCACATATGTTTGCCATGTGACCTTTTAGAATTTTTGTACTTCAAAGTTAAATTTTGACTACATTATGTGATGCCACGTATGTTTGCCACGTGCACTTTAAGATTTTTGTACATTCAGAGTTAAAGCACTGATCACATTTTGTGTTGCCATGTATGTTCACCATGTACATTTTAGATTTTTGTAAATTCAGAGTTAAAGCATTGAGTACATTTTGTGATGCCACGTGCATTTAAGATTTTCTATATACAATATTAATGCTGTGTAATTTGTGTGATATGAGAAAAGATAATAACCAGTATTGAATAAAATGCAATAATTGAATTTGGTTTTTCATCTGTGTAGAGTAGCGTTAACCTTGTTTATATTTCAGGTTATTTTCACTGTGTTTTGCTATGAATGATTACAAATTTCGCCTCTGTTGGTTTCTCCTTGCCTTTCGTATGCTAAAACAAATACTGGTTGATAGTATTGTTTTGAAATTTGTGCCGTTGAGTTGTCCTGGGCGATTACCTCGTCCTCATAGTGATGACGGGGACCAGCAAGTAATTGACTTTGCTAGCACCAAACTGGGCACCACCAAGAGTCGTTACAACATGAATGAGTGTGAATGTTTAATGGTCATGTGTGCTGTGAAAAAAATAGCATGCATTTTTGGAGTACCAGCTGTTTATGCTCTATACCGACAACAGATTTTAGGTATAACTCCACAACACCCACAAAGCGCGCAGTAAACTGACCAGATGGGTGTTATTGCTTCAGGCCTACATTTTTGTAGTGGAACATATACCAGGGAAAGGGAATCAACTGGCAGATGCGCTCTCACACTTTCTGTGTGCTGATGTCATAGTTAAGGATGATGCCAAGTTGGAGGAGATTCTGCTTCCGGACATACCGGAACTGTTACACGAGCTGAACATCCAGCAAATTAATGCAACAAACAAAGCCAAGCTCATTCATGAATGGTACAATTACGTGGAGTACACACAGCAGAAATGGGCACTCACGCCGGTAAAAATAAACACAAATGAGCAACAAAGCATAGAGAACTGGCATGCAGTAGATGGGCTGCTAGAGACGTGCTCATCCACCGACACCACTAGATGGAGCCTATTTGTCCCCATGTGTGCAAGCGGGAATATATTGACCCATTCGCACAATGGCAACATGATGGGACATCCCGAGGTTGACCAAACACTGCAAAATGTCAGTGAGCATTTATTTTGGCCCGAACTGGCAAGAGATGCACACAAGTTTGTGCGTAATTATGTTAAGTGTGATTTGTTTAAAGCGAGGCGAAGTGACAGGATGCAAAAGTAACAACCATGCACGCCAAATAAACCCTTCGAAACTGTATGGTTAAACGTCATGGGGCCCTACCCCAGGAACGCTGGTGTAATACATTTATCGTGATTGTGCCAGACTATTTTTCGAAGTGGGAAGAAGCATACCCAGTCAGCAGTGCACAAACAGCAAACATTGCAGATTATTGAGTGAGCATTTCTTTGCAAGGGGGAGTTACCCTAAGAACCTTTTAACCGATAACTGCTCTCAGTTTACTAGTTGAATGTGGGATATAAGTATATGCGGTGGAGGTGTTAGACACCTGACGACAGCAAATGAACCAGCATATGCCCAATGAAGAATAAGTACCACCCTTCATGGTCCCGGACAGCGATGCCACTGCCGAGCAGGCCCAGGGATTTACCAAAGCATATGGTACACCAGTACCTCCAGCTGGGACATCAGTAGTAGGGGCAGAAAGCCCAAGGATGCCCAGTGCGACAGCACCCTACAGGGAACCTCAGACAGCGGCCCCAGGTGCCTTCGATGGCGCAGTGCCTACGAGCCCCAGCAATCGACCACCAGCACCCGCACAAGTACCAGCAACTCCGTTGTAGGGCCATCACAAAAAGTGTTAAAGGGGATTGCCTAAAGAACCGTTAATAAAAGGAGGGTCAGCTGAACCCCCTTAAAGTGTCCGTAAGCAAGAGCATGTGTGTCAAATGGTTTTAATCAATATTGTAATTTTTCATATCACATGTATCACCCTCACATTATCCATCAATTGCATTAGTGTTGTGGTTTTGTAACATATGTAATTGTTTTAATTTGTAAGTACCATGTTAGCAAGTTTAAGTATTCATTTCATGTTAGTTTATCAAGAGTATAAGAAAGTAGTCCCGGTTCGGCGTGCCAACCTCCACCCTGGCAGGTTCGGGTGCCAAGCCGGCAGGCATTGCAATAGCATTTCAACCGTACAAGGGAAAGGCTGCAGCCGGTTCGCACACCAGGGACCAGCACGTTTCTGTGCCAATCATATTCACTGCAGTCGTTATTTAGTTTCTGGAACCTTTTTCGTTTTACCACCCCTGGAGATGTCTGCCATTCTTCCCTGTGGCTTGCATTTGCACCAGGTGGCTTAATTTTTGCACCGTAATTCGCTGATTGGCTTTGCACCATTTTTATTTGTTTTGCCTATGCAGGAGGGCTGTGCCCAGTACCATTTGGAAAAAAATTTCCCAACAAGGAATAGTAATTATCACGTTAAAACATACGTGTGCAAATGAACACAGTGTATTATTTAGTTCTGTTCAGCCTCACAACTCTTCAGGGCTAGAGCCCTCATAATATCCTTTTCAGTGCATCGTGTATTCCTTTATTATTTCTGCAAGTGTAATTAATGTGTATATCGTCATGTGTATGGGCTCTGAACAATTGTGCCAAATCTCGGTGGCATGTTACCAGCCGGAAAATTTCACCATTTAGGAAATCTCTCATTTAAAGTTTTAATTAGTTATTAACTATGGGTTGTAACTTATCTATTTTCATAATGCTTGTGGTTAGCCGATAGGCCACCGGTTAGGAACTAAAGTGAACCAGGGAAGTCAGAGCACTCGGTACAGTATATGATAGGGGTAGCAATTACTAGCAGTGAGGAATGAGATTCAGGCGAATGGCCTGCAGCACCTCGAGAGCACCAAGAGTCGTCATTTATCACATCCACCATAATTGATGCCACCTTTGAGCGACATCTGGCACCTAGTCGGGTAAACCAACACATCACCATATTTTTATACCACCCTTAACACCTGACCTACATACTGTCTAACACACCTGGACCACCCTTCCTGACCACTTGACAACCATCACATTGGACTTCAGAAAGACTCACATCTGATAACAAGATTATAAGAATTTCTGTTTTCCATAAATATTACCCATATATTATAAAGATGAAATGGGCTGATTCTCCATCTTCTGCGCATGTACCCAACACCCAATACTGACCTACCCTAGAGGAACACAATTGTCAAAGTCAAATGGTCAAAATTATGAACATTATTGTTTATATCGCAATTTTTAAAATATAAGCACTATTATCTAAATAAAATACTTCTGCCAATGTGAATTTAATCAAACTGCATTACAAATTGGTTAGACTAAGTATAAAAACATCTCGAAGCACTTTGACTTGAACCAGGCATCCACGAGTGCTCTCATGACTGTTCGCACCTCCAGAGTCACATGTTACACCACCTAGCGGGCACCAGGTCGAAACAAACGACTCCGAGTACGATAGTGCAGGTCGATGAGAATTGCTACTAACACCGTCTCGCCGACAGGTATTACATGGCTCAAGCTGCCATCTTGCTTTAATTTGTCCCAAGAGGTAACTCTTCGAATAAATTAGTAAGCAGTTCAGAATGATGCCCTCTCCCATCAAAACCACGTCTGTCAGGCACACCAGCAATTGCATTCAAGGTCGGAGTTGTTCACGCCACAAGGCCCGACGCCTCTCCAATGTGCGTGATGTTTACAGGACTTATGTCCTTTTCTACAGTGCTACGTAGCCCCAAGTGGTTTCATTTACCTTAGTGTTCTCATTATTTATTTTGTGTAAATACAAAAAGCCAGTGTGTTTCTTTTATATTCAGTGCAATCGTGCATGGCATCTTTCAGCTCTTTAATATGCTGATACTGCCATTTACTTTAAACAACTCTCATACAATGTACACAGCTACGCAAGAGATAAAATAAGTTAACAAAGTGCCATTATTCGAGCTATCTCTGTAATTAGAATTCAGTCAATGTTGAAAAAGGGCCAATATGTTTCATTAATCAGCAAACTGCCAATACCGGCCACATTTAATGTAATATCATCCTTGAATTTTGGCGACATTCCTGTGACATCACATTCTCAAGCATACATCAGGCTTTCAGGTATACAGTATGTCGCCGATATATTTAGAACTAATAAGTAGTAATGTATAAAATCACAATTTATGTTTATATGATGATTTTTGTGTAAATGTAAAACTTCAATGAAATTTCTGACGTTGGTCTATGCCTTCTTCGACCCTGGCCGGCATCGTTCATGCGGTCTAACCTCTGCATTCAACTTAGTCGGCTGCTCGGAAGTTTCGCTCTGCATGGGTCCTTCCACACACTCAACATTTGGCTGTCACCATATAGTGTATCAATATAACTGTAATGTAACTAGAGCATTTTGCCGTAACTTGCTGAGGGGTAGACGGACAGTTTTCCTGAGTTTCCGAACCATTATGTAATGCACAACGCATAACAAATAAGTTTCATGGTGTAAGCACCTTTTAAGCAGCAACAGTTGCCATCAGATTGAGTGTCGGGCCTGAATTAAATAGCCCATACAATCTCTCTGTAATGTAAGCAATTCAGTTCAATAAAATGTGTGATCACGAATTAAGAACTTTTATTTTGTCTACTACCTACAAGTATATTTCGAGTATTGCACCCTAAAGCAAAAGTCTAAACTTAGTGTACTCTGAATATTATCACTAGGGGTAACTTGGGTCCTGCACGCTACTGCAGAGTAACTTCAGTGTAAGTAAATGGTGTTCAAAGAAACTCAAAGAATGCACTCAGAACAATATTGCATGCTTAAATCTACTAATAATTATGCACTTTACAACAAAACCTATTGGCGACATTCCCGTGGTTCTGAGAACTCTAATTACTGACATAAACATGTTGTCATGGGGATGTCACTGCTCTTGCAAAATGATATTAATGAAATGCAAATGTGTGATAAAAATTGCATGGCTGATGAAACATAATGGCACTAAAACATTGCTTACCCACTACCTCATAATTTTTCCACTCTTGGAAATATGGGATTATGTCCATCATTGCACTCGCTTGTCGCAGTGTTCAAATGCATAGTGCATTTTCCAAAACATGCACAATTTTCAACATCCTGCCTCCATAGAATGCACCATGTGATGCTCTTTTGTGTAACATTGAGTTATGTACAACTTCATTGTGTACTACTACAAAGGGAAGTACTTAACTCTAACTGCCACATGGGTGACATTATTATTCAAAGTAGGATAAACTATTCCCTAGCCAAACACCATATTACTTGGAGTCGGAGCAGTTTGCTTCAGCCAGCATGCCCGCCGTTGTTGTACCAATTTATGGTTAGGAATTGCACTGCTGCACAGGCAGCCCAATCACTCCCACCAATGGCTACATCACCTGACGGTCGTGGCTACTGGGATGCAATGCCAGACCACTTGTCCATTTCCCCAAGAATTACCTCTTCGTGGAAATCAACAAAAACTGCCATTGTGAGATACACGATCTGGGTCACAGAGGAAAAACATAGATGTTATCCTCTGCAGCCCATACCAACATACTCTGGGCTGTTATTCTCGCCCCGGCATGCACTATTGCGATAGATGACTGCAGCTGTACAAATTGTCAGGGAGGCACACGTGAACACTGCGTTCACATCAAATGCCCCCTTCCTCGGTGGCCATTTGACCCCACAGTCCCCCATTTGGTCCACCACACCGTCAGGCACAGCAGATGTGCGATGCTCTTAGCAGATTACGAGATCGCAGACGATAAGGCCCACGCCATTGCACGTCTTTGCCTGTCTCCATTGGCTGCTCTGGCTGTTCCGGCTGCTCTCGGCGGGTTGCGGCATGTGTGTGTAGGTGGGGGTTGTGCCCAATGCAGCATACACATGCCATGCTGAACTGCCGATGTATCCTCTTGGAATGGCGAGGGGGGGCCGATACGCTCTCCCATGAGGACTCATCCCCACTGCTGCTGATTTTGATGCTGTCGCTACTGCTACTGCTGTTACTGCTATTATTAATGCTCTGTGTGCTCTGCTTACTCCTGATGCTCTGCTGCAGCTGCTGATGCTCTCTTGATGCTCTCAGTATGCTGTGCCTGCTCCCAATTCTCTGCGGTAGTTGCACATGCCCTCCTGATGCTCTCTGTATCCTCTGCCTGATCCTAATACTCTTATGTAGCTGCTGATGCTCTCCTGATGATGGCGAGAGGGGAGCAGGTGATGGCCCAGTCAAGGTATGGAGGGCGGAAGCAGCTAGTTCGTGTTTTACTATCATTTTCGTAGGGCACTGCGATCTCCTTGAGCATGAAGCCATGTTGTCTCTGAAAACCCTGCAGAATACAATACATGTTGAAACTGACGATGCTCGAAGACGACAAAACAGTTATAGTGTGTGAGCAGTTATATTTATATATTCTCATCTATGTTCAAGACTGTATTTTGACGGCCTTGTCTCGGCAATTCTACAATACAAGCCGGTCGTGAAGTATCAGGTAGAATGCATACGTGTTGCCAGGAATATTTCCATGTGTAGTGAATTTGATCTTGCAGTCGATAACATTGGAGGTAATACGCTCGTCCTATTTACTCACTTCGAATGCCATGAGTGGGGCCAAACTCTTGAATGTATCAGGGCTCAATATCGTGAATTGGGTGTGCCCATAATATACATTTTGGATTGAATGTACACCTCATATGCCAGCAGGTGCTATCCATTTTCAAAGTTCGTGTTCGTGTCAACGCATGGGTAGCTTTTGCTATTAAAAAAATATTTTCACATTTTCTATTTGACATGTGTCGAACTGCGAACGACTCACTCTTACATTGTGCTTTCTTCTGGTCTGTAGCCCAACGATAATGTACCTCGGTTTCTCAGAAGCAAAGCTGGTCTTCACCTTCCAGTTGATGTACTGGCTTGTTGGCAATACCTGAAAGCCACATCGATGTTTTTGTCATCTTCCACATTCTGCAACATTTTTATGCATTCTGCAGTGCTCAACTGCACATAAGGCAGCATCCATTCAATAGACTGTAGTATTAGTTCCACTGTCTCCAGGTTTTCTCCGTACCCACGATGGTGTCCACATGCATATTGGCTAGGAGCAGCATCAGTTCCTGCTTCGAATTGAAGATTTTTCTTTGTGGTCTTCGAGAAATCCCAGTAGCATGGAAAGCAGGATGCACACTTAGAACTTGCCTCCAGGGTATATAGGAACATAGTAGTCACCTTCAATTACCCAGCCTGCCATCTTGACTGCAAACAGCTCATTTGGCATGAGCGAAAGGTAATTTTTGATCGCTGAGGATATGCCCACATCTCGCGAATGGCCCACCTCGATACTGTTGAGAAAGTATGTGATGCGATCGATCAGGTGAATAATTTCATTACTCGTTATTTTCGTCGATGCCACGTTGAACTCATCTTCTTTCGTTAGAGTCCCCCTAATTTGCAGGAAATACTGTAAAGGAATAGAGCAGACATCTTGGTATTGAACTGCTATTCGAACTTCCAATGGTAGTGTGTATGGCCCAATCAAGAATGGCTGATATGCATGAATGTTCTACCTCCTTTATGCTGTCTTCGAAAATGGCTGGCTCTTCGAGGTTTACGAAATCTTCCATGGCGATCGACCTCATTGCCGAGACTTCAGAGGATAATCTAGCTAGCAAATCTTAACTCCTTGGAGACCAGTGATGTACTGATTGCAAGTTTTGCACGACACTTTCTTTTATTGCTTCTGGTCGCCATAAATCTTTTTCCCTTCTTCTCAAATGGCGGCGTATGGTGATTTCTTCATTTCGAATGTTCACCAACTCTCAGTTCTGGTCAACGACGGTCACTACCACCTCGTGTGCCTCTTCATGACCACCAGAACATAAATTATGCTTTGTGGTACCATGGCCAGAAAAAAATCAAGAGGGACCATAGGCGAAAATCCGTGCAGCATATTGCTCGGCCTGCCATTGAGGCACGTGCCGCTCTCCAAATTTTAGTTTATTCATATCATGTTGCCCAGCAAGGTGTATATAGGCTGCAACTACATGTGTGTTTTTCCAGGTTAATATGTGTGTGGTTCGAACCCCACCATCAGTACGATAGTAGCCAGTTTCGTAAAGTCGATATCTTTGCTGCATCTGATAACACTTCAGAGTATTGGGATTCGCAAGTCGTTTGAATTCTGTGTCAAGGGACAGCGAATCTTCAATGTACCTTGCAAAGTCGTCTATTTCATAAGAACCTATGGGCAGCGACACGTCATGCAAAACATTACCACTTTTCACAAGGCACAACTTGAAATTTTTCATCGATGTTCGGTATCACATTGTAGGTTTGCAAATCGACAAATAATATTCTCCATCCCCCCTCCAGATAGAGTGGCTGAAAATGTACTGCACGCAACTCGGAGCTACGACTCGTCAAGGTAAGCATTATAGACATGACTGATGATTTCCTCATGGTAATTTTATATTATAACTTGTACGAGCGAACCAGGGAGCGAAGATACAAAGGTTCACACAGTTTCACATGTTAGGCAGCTGTTCCGTTTCGTAATTGTACATAAGTTTAGAATATTTCAAATACTCTCGCAGTTCGAGTGGAGGATGCAAATTCCCAAAATTGTCAGAGTAGTCTGCACGTTTTCCACGTTTGATGTAAGCTACCCAGTACGTACCAAGCCCAGCTGTCGCATCCAGGATGGGACATTCTTCTCTCTTGGGTTTGGCAGGAAAATCATATATCCTAAACACTCCTCTAAAACTAGGAATTTTCAATTTGTGCACAAAAAGTTCCAAATCTATGTCAGTGAGCTCTCATTTCAGTAGAGATTTCTTTATTGCCACTTCCTGCTGCATCACTTTTGTACATGTCTACCTCCTACTGGGTATGGCCTTTGTTAGAGACCTGCGGGCAAAAGAAATAGAAAAAATCCACTGGTATATCTTTTCTTGGTCTTTTGTACTTTTATTCCTTTTGTCACTGCTGTTCGTTTCACTTACACCTTCTGGTTGCTGTTTGCACACATGCCCATCTTCACTTTGGCCTTCATTACGTTGGATATGCCCTACACTGCTATTTTTTCTCCCAGTCTGGTGTCTGATGATTTTCTTATTTTCGGGGGTTCAGTGCAAGTATCTTGTCTGTCTGGTGTCTAGTTTGCAGATCCTTGAGCTGGGAATAGGCGATGTCATACTACTTGAATGCCTCGTCCAGGGCATTTATGCCCATCTTGTTGCGTGACAGCCTTTTAGTTAGCTTGGTTCCTGGCCTGCAGAACTGTATCCAGGAATGTGCAGCTCTAATGGTAGATTGTTGATCAGCATATCGATGATCCCGTTTTCAGCTACGGTCTCACCTCTTTGAGGCATCTTTATGAACTGAGAGAGGAAAGTATAAGTATGCCCTTTTTATACATTTTTAGTTTTTATCATTTTAGACTTGGAACACTACAAGCATATCGCATATTCTGCAGAGGCAATATTCTCTGTGTGATAATTTGAAGAGACATTATATTACCAAGAAAACATACTTAATGTCATCAAAATGCTTGCTTAAGCAGATGAAAACCATTTACACATTGTCAAGAAAGATGTTACTCTACCCATACACATTCATGCTGAAGATGAAGCTATCTCCCATGAATCATGACATTAAAACCTATTTCCAAATACAAAGAGGTGCATCATTCTGGGACCATAAAATTGCGGGAAAATATGTGTCCTCCTGAGTCTGCTGGAAGAAGAGAATGGTCTTCGGTTCGAAAACATGTACCTATATTCAAAGTCGCTCCAGAATCCGAAATAACAGCGATTGGCACAAGTGCTGTAGGCCATGGAAGGCATGGGTTATTTCCCATGCAGCGATAATGAAGACATTGTACCTCCGAGCGAAGTATTGCAAAACTCGATATTTGTTTTCAATCACATTGCTTGCGAAAGCAAACTTGTATCCAAGAATACTCATCATGGGACGGCATGCGAATGTGGACTGATTGTACCTCGGTCAGACTTATACGAGCAAACCAACAGATGCTTTGCGACAATGCAGACATGTTGGTGCTGTTTCGCATGGACAACACTAATTTATGCCACGATCACGACGATAACGTCAATATGGACATGACACTATTACATTTCAAGAGTCTGTGTGCCTTATGCTGAAAGATAAATACTGATTTTTGACGATCGTTAAGGACTGGCTCGTATATAATGTGAGGTACAGGTGTGGATTCGATCAGTTAATCACTGTTTGTTCAGAATGAATTACAGCATATCGAAATTCGGGCAAAGTAGCCTCATGCTGCATCTTCACAAAGACGATGATGGAGGTTGTCTTGTACCAAGAAATGATGGAGCTTGTGATGCTGGTGGAAGAATAATTAGAAGTGTTAGCTAACCCGAACGATCCGAGTATGCTGCTACTAAACATTTCGTCTTCTAAACTGGTAATGGCATCATATTGGAACTGTGCAGTATGTTGGTCGAACAAAACACATTATTTCGAAACTACCTATCCGAGTTCGGGGCGAAGATGGAGAATGTGAAGATGGAAATCGTTCGCTATACGGTGGCCATGGACGAGCATGTGACGAGTGTTCAAAGGCAAATTATCGACAGATTGAATGTGGCATTTGCACAAAATGAAGAGATTCTGAAATTTCTGGAAGGATATATGACACAGACATTCACTACCTCGATTTCCCACCTCACCACAAAAACAGATATTCAAAATTATAGGAGGAACATATCGAATGTCTGCAGCAAATGCCTGACCAATATCGATAGTAATTTGGTGGAGACTCACGACTAACAGTATAAAACAAAGCAACGGTAAAAACTTTTATTCAGTTCAATGTCGGACACGGCCAGCGACTTACATCGGACGATTCAGTCTGTTTTCTCCGAGTATTTGCTTTCCAAGAGGGCTGATTGAAAAAATGTTTACACCCATTGCTCGTCATCTCGATGTACTCAGGGAGGGCGATGGAGCACCTGTAGCTGTAAAGACCGAAATCGACGATAATGCTGAGCCTTTGAAGAAACGAAAACATGATGATGTACAGTCAGATCGTGACGATGGATCGGATGCAGTTTTGCCACACAAGAAAAATGTATGGAAGAAAGCCCTGAAATATAATGCTCTGGCTAGATGGTACCTATGACCATACCCATCTCACAATAATCATACAATATATGGTGTATAAAGGCATGATGATAAATGGTGCCTTGGTGCTAGTAAAATAGTATTTCTACCATGTGGGATTATCCGAGTTGGTGATTACAAGATGTTCAGAACCCCTGGAATTTCTTAAGAACTTCTATTTCGCAAGCAGTCCAGAGAGTTTACAGAATCTGACCAGCTGGATTACAAGACTTTGCTGTAACTCACACATATGCTTTATCAAGATAATGTTCCCGAAACTGGTGCATATAAAGACGAAGATCATGAAAAAATCAACATTCTAGTAGACCTCTTCTGGGGCCTAGCACTGAAAAGTGCGAAGGTATGGAGAAGATAGATGTCAACAAGAACATCGACTACGTATTCTGGAATGACCCGAACAAATTGGTGGATAGGCTGCAGCGACTGCTCACATTGCAAAGGGCTGGAAATTATACCCATGCTAACTAGATATTTTCGACCATCGAAGAACTTAAGGAGGGTGTCTACATATGATGAGTTGATTAGGTATCGCCCATGTAATGCATACGGCTGCTAGGTGCAACTATCACTGTCACAAGGTTATGATTTGTGCGATAAACGATCTATTTCTAACCGGCCTCGTCGAGATGATGCCATATGCTTGGTTCAACAAGGGCTACAAATACATGTTGACAGTCATCGATGTCTATAGCAAATTCGCCTGGGCCAGACCTGTCAAGTCAAAGAATGCATGTGATGTCACCGAGGCCATGGCAGATGTACTGTGCGAAGGGTGTATGTATTCCGACTAATCTATAAACCTGCAAATGCAAGGAATTCTACAATGCAAAGTTCAAGGCCCTGATGAAGAAAGTAACATAAATCATTATTCCCCATACAGCAAACTCAAAGCTTATATCGTCAATAGGTTCAACAGGACTCTGAAGGGAAAAATGTTGAGGCACTTTGCTGCGAATGGGAGCTACAAGTGGCTAACACTAATGTCGAAACTCTTAAACGAGTATAATTCTGCCATCCATTCTACCACGCTCATGAAACCCAAAGACATGAAGAACTACTCCCTGGTTCGGACTGTGTATGCTATTCCGAAGATGAGGGACCCATGCATGCCTAAAGCCAAGGTTGGTGACCTGGTGCGCATCTCCAAACAGAAAGGCGTCTTTGAGAAAGTCTTCACAGCGAATTGGAGCCCCGAACTCTTTTGTGTGCATTTTGTATGCAACTATTCTCCGAGGACCTTCTTTCTCGAGGGTCTGAATAATATTCCCATCCAGGGTGGTTTCTGCGCAGAGGAGATCCAGCCTACAAAGTTTCCAGATGAGTATTTGGTCGAGAAGGTGCTGCAATGGTGTAACAGGAGGGCGTACATCAAGTGGTGGGGTTTTTCATGCTTGCTTCAATTCATGGGTCGCTGAAGCAGACATCGAGTGGTGAACACCAAAGAAGGTTAATAAAAATTATTGATTTTTTTCAGATGTATATTTTACTACGTGTACAATAAATTTTGTGTAAAAAAAATGCAGTTGTTTTGTTTATTTTATTTTTAAAAAAAAACCTGATTTATATATATAAATGATTTTAAATACAAATACATTTAAGAATAAAATAAATAAAAAATTCAGTACGACAGTTTACGTACTTTGCAGGAATGGTCAATGTCACCATTCGGTTCAGGCCAATAGCAGACAGCATAATCGTGGAATTATTACTACCTATGTGTTTATAATGTAAATCAATTTGGAGGTCGCCGACAGTGCTCTCCATACTTAAAATATAAACAAATATGCCTGCCACCTGGTCGCACATAGGTATTGAAAATGAAAACAAATAAACAAACAAAAAATCAGGATGGCAGCTCTGATACCTACCAAGATGGCAGACTGCACCGACCAACAAGTCTACCTGCCGCACCTACCAATATGGCGGATGGTTGCACCTACCAAGATGGTGGAATGGACAATTGGCGAGGGTTGACTTCCAGAAGTCTGAGTTTTTTAAATTAACTTTTTAATAATTTTTAATAATAATTTTATAATATTTTTTGAGAATATTTTGAAATTGTTTGGGGTCAAAGTCATTCAAGGTCAAGGTCAAATGTCCTGAGTCCTCAGCCCTGCTCTCCTAGCTCGGGTCGCGAATCCTCCTTTCCTGCTCTGGAAAAATAGGGCATTTTTAAGGAGAAAGGTAAAATTTGTGGGAAAAAGGGGGATTTTTAGGGAAAAGTTAAATTTTTTAAGATAGTTTCATAGATTTAGAAGGAAAAAGTGAAGTTTTAAGGGGGAAAATAGCCAGTTGACTTCTGCTCGTGTTCCAGGTACCATTATGCAAGCTTTGGCTATTGCCTTGTACTGAGACATTAGTGTATATAAGTTCTTGTGGAAAGTCACACTTTGTATCCAATTTTTGCAGTTTTAACTATTTTCGTCATATAGAGATATCAGCAATATTCTCAACCACTGCGAAAAAGCAGTTTAAACGAGAGAGAAAAACTGCATTCGGTACTCTTGAGCTACTGATCGGGTATTTTCGCCACAATTAAGGCCTATGTGTAGCAACGAAACATAACAAAGCCAGCTTTAACTAATCTCTATTAATTTAAACTCTAGAATAGAGTGGCGAAACACCACATGTCTTTTAACTAAAGTTTAAAACTAATCTAGTTTTGTTAACCTCACTTAGAGGCAAACATAATATTAGTCGGTGGAACTGGCCCTTAGTTATTAAATAACATCTTGCGATTTTAGTCATGAAAGCTTCTCATAATTTCTAATGTCCATGTACGAAAGATTTTCATACCCACTTGCCAGTTGGGTGCAAACCTATTGGGAGAGGTGTAAGGCAACGACATATATATCATAGACCCAGCTTCGGCTATGGTCGCTACACTCTGGGTGAGGCCAACAAGAAACAGCTGATTGTGGGCTGTTTACTGTAATAGCCGAACGTGAAAGACGGCATAATTTCTGTTTATTGATTGGGGAGGCGCCAACTGGCCGACACATCAACTAGCCGCCACCCCCGACAACCAGCCGAACAACGACATCTAGTCGAAACGTCAAGTTTGCCATGCGACAAATGACCGAATTTTTGGCCTTCATAATAATTTGAAATTGTTAACCATGAAAATATTTAAAAGTGAAAGTTATTATTTTCCGTATTGGTTAATCTCCAGCCAATGAATACTTCAGTGTTATGTAAGCATGGCCTGTGCCTGAAAAGGGGAGTGGTTTGTTTATTTACTTCAGTTCTTCTGTAGCCACCATCAGTGACTGTTCGGATTTTTTAATCTCGGCGTCGGGGTGATGACGTCTTTTTGTGCGTGTGCTGTTTCACGCTTTGGAGAGTTTAATGGACTTTCAATTTATGACTTTCTCGATTTTTTAGGATTTTGCTGCCGGGTCAAAACTTTTCTCGTTGCTTTCGATGTTTATTGTATTCACAGTTTAGATTTTTGCTTGCTGTATGGGTTATCCCCAAGTCCACATGCCTTTGCACGAATTAGATGAAGCTGAAGATGAAGTTGATTTTGTATCCTCTTCATTCTTCTGTGAGTCGTTATGTAGTGGTGAGTAGCTTGTGGATTACTGTGGGTGGCATGTAGGAATTAGGCGTGGTAATGTGGTCGAATTGGTATTTGTGATCCATAAATATTGATCGCATGTAAGCAATTGACATCGATGAACAAACTGTGCACAATAGGAAAATAAATTATCAGTTGTGCAGGCTCATAATGATAGTCGTCAGACACAAAGTAATCACATAGGGATTCGTGGCTCTTAGATGAAGCCTCTTAATACTACGAGTCAGGTGTTAACCCTTCCCAATTATGCTATCCTTAAGACAGTCCAGGTCACTTTGTTGTTTAGTTGAGTCGCTAGACACGAATATTGGCATTATACATCCCATTTCTTTGGGTCGTAAATTTCATCCAGACCAAAATATTTTATTTATGTAAGAAGCAGGTCCAGCTAAATTTAAAATTACTTTTACCCCTGGTCTTGCAGCCAATCAGTTTACATGTTCAGATATACCGACAAAATTGAAAGTGTCTGTAGCTATACCTACTAGCCTTGTACAACACCAAGGTTTGGTGTATGGAATCCTTCTCGATATGTCTGTAGATGAAATTCGAGAAGTTATGGAATGTGAGTCCAAGGTTCTTTCCATCGAGAAGTTAACCAAACATGTCATTAATGGGTCTGTATCGGAACCGGTCCATATCTGACTTGTTAGCCTGACCTTTGAAGGGCAGCAACTACTACACAGTCAATATATATAAAAAGATTTTCAATGTCAGCCCTCATGTGCAATCTGTGTTGCAATGTTTTCGATATTTCCGCTTTGGACATGTCAAAAACATTGCCATACTAAAATTGTTCGCTAATCTGTCTGTTCCCAACCTCATGATGTAGCTGATTGTCCCACTGCGGATACATCTTTCTATATACACTGTCATGGTCAGCACCTGACTAATGATAAGGCTAAATGTTCATTTTGGGATATGGAGCACAAGGTCAAACAAGTTATGGCAAGTCCAGCATTATTTCCAGGTAGTTCTGGTGCCACAACCACAGTCCCCATATCCAATTATATTCCCACCCAACTCACTAGCTCAATTTCAACATCTGCCCACACCATTAATTCTTCCTCCCTCATCGATACCTCTGGCCTTTCCAACTACATATTCGCTAGCTATACAGAGCTCCACCCTCCCCTCCCAAATGGCCACAGTGTGGTCCGATGGCTATGCACTTTGTTACAAGGTACTAACTCCAGTGACTTCTAACACTGTTGCCCCTTCATTTAATATCAGATACTATTAAGCTCCATTTAAACTGGATGTTTTCGACTATTTTCTTTCCCCTTTCCCTACCACACTACCTGACAAGGTTCTGCCTACTGAGGTGCGTTAGGTCACTAGACTTAATAAAACCAAATTGAATTCCTTGATCGACACAATTGAGCATATGTTCACCATAGCTAAAAAGACTCGACTTATAATTTTGACCATGAGAGTCTTGTTCAATCATTTAATCATATTCTCCTGTAAGGGGGTGTGTATTTTTGAGGTGAGTGTGTCTGCTTTTTAATGTTTCTATTTCTTGCTACCCTTGTTTTCTCCATAATTTTGCACCATACAGTGGAATGCTAGATCTCTTCTGTCTAATATATTTCCCCTCATTCATGATTTGGATGCTCATACTATGGATGTTGTTCTCCTGGATGAAAATTGGATGTTATGTACCCACCCTCTCTATATAAGATCCTTTCGGCCTTTCGTCTTCCCTAAGGATGACAGAGGGACGTCTATATATTTTTCGAGATACCCATGCTGGTGATATTTTCAACATTACTTCTCCTGACAGTTTCCACGGCATTGATGCAGTGGCGATTTGGCTCTAGGCTGCTTCCATATCACTATAGTCTCGGTCTATGGCTATCCTAAATTTCGATGTTCAGAGCACGATTGGGCCTCTTTCATTTCGATATTTCCACAACCTGTACTTGTGGGTGGGGTAATCCCTCCGAGGGTGTTTCTGATCGCCATTGGGCAACATTTTTACTTACATCATCTTTTACTCTACTGAATGGTACGCAACCTACATGGCTCGGGCCTCCATATTTCCGATCAAGTACAATTGATTTAACTGTTGTTAACTGTTGTTTCTGCCAGCCTTTCCGGCTGCTTAACCTGGTCGGTACATATTGATACCTGGGGAAGTGATCACTTTCCGATTATCCTTACTTCTTCGCTAACTCATCCATCTCCTTTCCCTAAGTTTCATCGATACCGACTGTTATATAATCAGGCTGATTTGTTCAAATTTTCTTCCTTAATGTTGAAAGCTATTACACATTTTCCTCCTATCACAGCTTTTAATATTCATGTGGTTTATGAAATCTTCTATGCTTCCCTTATGGAATCCGTCCTTTTCGTATTGGTGGTCGGAAACATGGTTCCCCTTGGTGGGATGGACAATCTGACGAGGTTAATCGTCGATGTTTGCATGCTCTTCATGAAGATAAACGTCAGGCTACATTGGTTAATTTTCTACATCTTAAGCAATGTTAAGCATAGGCGTGGAGGTTGTGGTCTGAACGTAAAACAGCTTGCTGGGATAATTATCGAAACATAACATTATTATTTATTTATTTTATACATAATTATGCATAAGTATATAGTTAAGTAAAAAATATTTTTTATTAATTTTGTACATAATTACGTATAGGCTTTATAAATATGGGAATATCAAATTACATTTAATTTATGTATACATATGCCTAAAAATATTTAAATAACATATTGTTATTTAAGTATCTGTGTGTTTTCTTCTGGGCGAACGAGTATGTGAGTTTTCTCAGAGTGATCCTGTATTTTCCACATATACATTTTATGGTAGAAGGCATTTTGTAGCCGCAAGCTATGTTCTTTACTGTAAAAAGAACTGCATTTATATAGAAAAAATTACAGTTGATGTTCTGACACCATGAGGTGAACATCGATTTTTAAGCGCTCTTTCCTCATACAACGAAGATGAATTGCGAATACGAAGGCCTGCCTTTGATCTCAACGATGATGGAGACGTGATCTGCATCATCACTAACTGGTTGTCACTAGTGCCAATTCTGTAATTGAGTTTTCACCCATATTCAAAATGCTCGTCGGCATGAGAGAACGGCATATATGAAGAGTCATTTTAACGCGATGAACAATACGGCATTAGTCCTATGCAGTTTGTGCAAGGCGATACGTTGAAAGAGCATATTGAGATCTGCAAGTATTCGTCTACTGGGAGTCAGCAAGTGTTGCCGGCAATACCTCGCGCTGCATCGATGAGTGCCGATTTGACAGGCGATTGTGATGATACAGTTAATGCTAGATCGAATGAGTGCAGTAGAGTCGGTTTGTATGGAATGTACACTTGCAAGATTTCGCGTGAAGTCGACGGACTTCGAAATAAATGGTCATTGGTTCTAAATACTGATGAGCATACAACTCCTGCTTCAAAGAAAAGTAAATTTAATATAGAATATAAAACAGGGGATGAAGATGACCATGAAGAGAGCTTTGATAATAATTAACATTAAGACAGTGATAGTGCTGAAGACGATGATGACAATTTTCTCGATGCACTGACACACCCCTCCAACATGTTTGCTGCAATAAGCGACATGAAGAAGGCAGAAGATGCCGAGAATACTCAATGAACTTGTTGATAGGTTCACATATTTGATTGACTTTCAAAAATGCGGGGATCTCACACACATTAACGAGGTATCTTCTATCATTAGTGAACTGAAGGATCGGGAATATATCGCATGGTATGATGAACTCCTTTATTCTGAAAATTGTAATTATAAAATAATAATAAATTATTATTTTTAATTGTGCGTTCTTCTTTATTTTTGTGTGTCATATCCTTTTTTTCCTTCAGAACTTTAAAGTGATGCTATGATCACTAGACTATTAAAGGAAATATCTGCATATAGAATGATAATAAAGGCTTTAATATAAAAATGCATGTATTGTGGACTGCATACAAAACATTAATTCTATCAACATGTACAAATATGGCGACAATTGGCGAACGAATGTGATTTCTAAACATATGCATGGGGGAGAAACCGAAGGATTAATAGAAGGATCGATCAAAGGGTTGGTATTGATCGAAGGATTCGGATTGGTCGAACGATTTCGATTGGTCGAAGGGTTGGCATTGCCTGCTGTGGATTGCGGAGGAGGATTGGTAAGGATTGGGATTGATCGAAGGATTGGGATTGATCCAAGGATTGGGATTGATTGAAGGACGGCCATTGGATTGGTATGGATTGGTGTGTGCATTGATGTGGATTGGTGTGTGGACTGGTACAGATTAGTGTGTGGATTTATGTGTGGATATTGGAGTGGTTTGGTGTGGATTGGTGTGTGGATTGATGTAGATTGTTAAGGGTTCCGGAGGAGGATTGATGAGTACTGAGAAGGATTGGTGAGTATTGCGGAGGAGGATTTCTGAGGATTGTTGAGGATTGTAGAGGAGGATTGATGAGAGTTTTAAAGGAGGATAGTGGAGGATTGGTGAGGATTAGTGAGGATTGTGGAGGAGGGTTGAGGAGGATTGCTGAAGATTGTTGAGGATTGAAGAAGAGGATTGGGGAGGAGGATTGAGGAGGATTGTAGAGGAGGATTGAGAAGGATTGGCGGTGATTGTAGAGGATTGAAGAGGATTGGTGAGAATTGCAGAGGAGGATTTCCGTGATTTAGGAGGTATTTCAGAGGATCACTGCGGATTGGTGGGGAGTATTGGGATTGATCAAAATATTGACGAAAAAATAGTTTTTAAATCATTTTTCTCTTTTAATTTATTATTATTATTATTTTTAATTTTTGGGATTTATAAACATTCTTTGAATTTATTTTTGCATTCAAGTTTATCCATGGTAATGGGCATGGGGTCAAGGTCATAGATATGAGGTTAAGGTGAAGGTCACCCAGATCTAACATGTTGGTCGGAGTCATCAGTGCTACCTAGATGTTGAAAATGTAAACAAATGACAAATAAAAAACAATATGGCGGGTAGAGTGAATTAGACAGATTGAGCAATGGTGAGGGGTGGAGGCGAGAAACATTGGAAAGAGGCGGGTAATGTTAATACAGCGTCATCGGTTGAAGGGGGTCAGTCGTCTGCTAGACATGGTGCTGTGGGAGACTTCTGGAAATGTAAGTTTTTAAAAAATAATTTCTAATACTATTATTTATATAATTTTTATAAAGTCTTAGAAAATGTTTGGAATTTTTGATGATTTTTGGGTTTAAGGTCAAAGGACACTGGGTCAAGGTCAGAGGCCACTGGGTCAAGGTCAACTACTATGATAATATAAGTCAATAATGTAATATGTTCACTGCCTTTTAAGAATGTATTTAATTTTTATCATTTTTCTCTCGAGTTCTTGTTTGAAGGTCATCTAAGATCATTGTTATAGGGTCAAGGTCACCTGGGTCCAACATGGAAGTTGGGTGGTGTCATAATATGGTATTTGGTCGGTTCCAGTCCCTCGTCACCTTTAAGCCCGGCCATTATAAATTGCAATTTTATATATATTTTTTAAATAAATGTTTTAATAATGTTTATACATACCGTGAGCAGGGGTGACTTTGTGATAGTTTTCTAGGTTTTTGAACTTCACCAGAAAAGAAATGATTATAATCCAATACCGATAATTTATTTTGATACTTCCATCTATCCTCTGCATAACCATGTGTATATCGTATTGGTGATGTTGAAAGGTATAGGAATATGTAGATTTTAATTTGCCATAATGTCACCCCACAACATGGGGTGACTTTGGGACATTAGGTTTTCCTTATAATAATACATAACAAACAAATAATGTTACCAAGTTACCCCACAATTTATTAATGCTTAACGAAAAATATGGTTGGCTGCTATGATAAGAATGTAATATGTTATTAGTTTTTTCCTTAGTTTATTATCTTTTCATTAATTTTATATTTACAACCAATTATAATTATTAAAATCAAACACAAAATATTTTTAATTAGTTATGAGCTTTAACAGTGTGAAACAGAACCATATTTTCATAAATATATTTTACATTAGTTCCTTTACTTCGTGACGTCCTCTTCTGCCGACCTTCCTGGGCTCACTAATAATCTATACGATTTCTCCCAATGAGTATTCGATTTCGTCGGGCTTTGCCGACCATTTCCAATACATACCACTCTTTTCCATGGTGCTGATCTTGTGTCCATCTGTTGTCTTCTCTGTGATCTGGCTAGGGTATAACTAACCCTAAAAATTCATGGTTACGTATTTGTCTGGTAGTAAGTTCATCACTGTGCCACCATGAGCTAAAGGCGACTCGACAGGAGCTTCCAAAATAGAATCTTTACCTTCAGACAAGTTCATACTGCTGTCAGATTCGCGAAGGGAGAAAACTTCTCTGCTGTCGCTTTCATCACCAGTCTCCAAAACTTTATGTGTAGACTTTCTTGCAGATGGTTGTGTTTGCTTTTGTTTATTCCTTCTTGGACCAGATGGTGTACTAGGGCGGTCAGTCTCCATTATATTGGGAATGATGGGAACAACAGTCAACTCAACTCATCCAATGCTCTTTCCGGGTAGAACATTTAATTTCTTCCATTGTCTGATTGTTCTATTTTCTGTTGCTTCTTCTCGTTTCTTTTTAAGGTGACGCAGGAACGTGTCACCGACAATGTCACTCATCCCTGACAAATCATTTTGTAGGAGTGAAGAGGATAATCTCCTCCAAACCTGATATTTGTCGAGAATGTGTACTCCTGTTTTCAGAAAACCAGCCTGCAAATTATGTTTCCTACCAATTTCGAAGGTGACCATTGTCTTCTTCAGGAGCATTGGAAAGTGCGCTTTTGGAATGGATGTGCACCGGCTGCCTGCGACACTCCTTCCACTCAGCAAGAACTTTTCGCCAGTGGTTCTTCATTGGTCGGAAGTACGCCATGTCTAGTGGCTGAAGAATATGTGTGGAGTTAGGAGGTACTGCAAAAAGCTTTATGTTGTTTTATTCACATAATGGAAGAACCTCCAAGTTGATATGAGAACTGAAGTTGTCCCCAATAATCGCCTTTGTCCCTTCTTGCCTTTTAGAATTGGCAGCATTAAGGTTACAAACCAGTCTTCGAAAGACTGTTGATAGAACCATCCCGACTTTGTCCCGTTGTATCGTTCCCCTTATGGCCTGTTCTCGGTACATGTACATGTGGTCCATAATTTATGAGCTTTATAATTTATGTATAAAGGAGCTACTTCACCCCCAGCATTATCACAGACCATTAATGATGTGCAGGCTTTCGGGGTATTCCTTATTTGCTCAAGGTATTTTATTCCTCTCCATTATGACTTTTTTGCTGGCTGGATCAACGACTATGTTTGTTTCGTCAAAGTTCCATATGTTTTGAGCAGGCACTCCATCCAGTTCATGTTCTAGGTTTTCATATAACATGTTGATAACTTCTTCATCATTGGCAGCTCTTGAATAGTTTATATTTTTCGAGATTCATTGAAAAAGTACAACTCTGTGCCGTCTAATGAATGCATCTCCTAAGTCCCGTCCCAGGAAGTTGTTCGGAAAGCATTTTACTCTTCTTCCTATTCTATCTCAGTACGATTTCACTACACATCTTAGGTTGAACGTGGTGATTGGAAATACGTAAGTAAACATGGCGCTCGTATGCGCTAGAAACAACTCTTCCTCGTCCTGTGAGAATACAGGTTGCCCACCTGGCATCTTTGAACAAATCCCTTTTGTCTTAAGCCACAGTGTGTTTTTTAAAATATTGGATCTGAAAAAAAAATGT
Organism: Dryococelus australis; assembly: GCA_029891345.1. NCBI lineage: Eukaryota > Metazoa > Arthropoda > Insecta > Phasmatodea > Phasmatidae > Dryococelus > Dryococelus australis. The sequence continues at coordinate 52,777,910 of CM057000.1, forward strand.
TTTTGGGTATAAGTAGCTGGTATGATCCCATATGAATATGTAACTGGCATTAAATTAATGAAATTGAATTATAAATTCATACCAACCTTTGCGAAGCCTGCCTGAGAGACAATTTCCTATTTGTGACTAAATTGACAACTTTCTCCAGGTGTTGGTCTGTATAATTTCTACAGGGGCAGGCACCCAGCTTCAATTTATAAGAGCCAAAATTGTTAGTAAATAACGATTTACAGTCATAACAAAGAGAGATACTAAACATTAGATTATATGTTTCTATTACTGTTTAGGTAATCATTTTTCTACAGTAATTATTTTCGTCGACTATTTTACAATCAATATGTTAATTTTTTTTTCTAAAATGCGTTTTGTGTGTTGTATGTAAGATATACAAATTATTGTTCCACATATGTATGTCTGTTGTGATTAGTCTTGTGTTGTGGTCACTTATATAAATTACTAGCAATGCTGAAACCAGATATTTCAACTTTTTGAATGATTAAGCAGTTAAGTTTTTTATATTGCAGGTGTATTGTGAAATTAATTACATTTATTTAATATGATGTTAGTCATTCTAATTTAATAAAGCGAGCGAAGAACTAAAAATAAAAACAACTCACCAAAACATGTCAATGGGGTGACTGTGACAGGCTGTTGTTGTCACAAAGTGATCACATAAAACTACAATATTACTTAAGCATTCGGTTACTTTCTCTTTGCATACATTTATAGGCAATGCAGTTATTCTAAGCAATAAATACCTTTTCTGCTCTGCCCTCAACTCTGCCTGTTTTCGCAGATGAAAATTTCCAGCTTTTAGTCTTACAGCCTTAAAACACCCGCTTACTACGAAATGGTTGGCTTCATCTTGCGAACTGCAGAAACTTTACGCGTCGGCCGCTAGATATCAGCAGACGTTCTGCGACCTATCGCGGCCGGGCTCCGCCCACCAGTGTAAACAATCGTCCCGTGAGATATGAAAAATTATCTTGTAATAAAGTCACCCCACTAGTCACAAAGTTGCCCCGCTTACGGTATTTAAGGATTTGTTTGGAATTTTTTCGGATTTTTTGTGTTCAAGGTCATTAGAGGTCACGGGGTCAAGGTCTAGGTCACTTGGATCAGATATTGCTGCTAATATGGCTGACAGAACCAAGACCCTGAACCTTGTGTATTGATTTAACCAATATGGCCGCAACTGCTCTGCCCTCGAGAAGTGAGCCTACCAAATCCTTCCGATAGATCGAAAAGTGCCTTTCTGAGATTCGTTTTTGCAAGTGGGAGGCTCGGTGCTTTTTTGAGGGAAAACGGAAGATTTTGAGGGGAGAAAAGGGAAATTTCGAGAGGAAAAGGAAAATTTTGAAGGAAAAGGCGGAAAATGGCTATTAAAGATGGCGGCGGTCGGCTTCGACTCCCAACGTCCTTGACCCCAATCATACTAAATCATTCTACTGGGGAAAATACTTATTTTGGTTATAAATATTGTGCAATGTATGTATTTATATAGGCTGTTGTTCACTGTAAAGTGAGAACTTTTGGAAGCTCTCTCATTTGGAATAATAGTCTATAAATATATTTTATTGTAGCCTTAGACGTTAATTTCCGAGTGCGGTGGAATATACAGATCATGTTTATTACTTACATGCCATTGTTTATTTAAAAAGGTGGTTAAAAGAATGAAATATGTCTGAAAGGAAAAAGTAAGTAGGGCCTCAAAAGTGCTCACTTTATCGTGAACAGCTTATACGCAGGTTACACAGATGTGCCCGACCGTACAGCATAACAGTTGCTCTCCTCATGTATCCTCGACTTATCTGGTTCTGGCAACTTAAATTACCTTATTCTAGCTCTCTCATAAGGGCACTGCCTACCGGCTGGCTGCTGCGAAATTTAAATAGGAAACCCTATGTTAAGGAAATTTCGCCTCATTGCGTTAATTTTAAGGATAGGCGTTTTCAAACAAAATGTATTGTTGACGATTTTTTAGGAGAAGTTCCGTACAGCGGAAATGTTGCCGTAACATGCATAGCCTGTTTGCAAGGAATTTTTAAAATTTATGTTTTTTTTACAAAAAAAAATACATATTGCTTGTTTATATTGAAAATATAGGCTGATAGGAGTCTTCTAAAAAAAATGTGTGAAGAATACATGTTGTTTGAAACGCCTCTCTTTAAAATTAAAGCACTTAGGTGAAATCTGTTTTCCGTTTGGTGTTGTCAAAAATCAGTTACATAGCTAGTTCAAAGTTAAATCACAACAAAATATGAGCACTACAACACCTCAAACAACACCAGTGTTCATTACAAATATTTAACTTACAGAAAATAAACAATTGTGAATTGGCTATTTTTTTTTTTTTTGTTATATTTTTATTGAACACTGTCCAATTTCTAGAAATTATCTGTGATTTCTTTTTATGCGTGCAAACAAATTCTAGAGCGCATAGTTTTTGCATGAATACATATCAAAATCACAATTTTTTTCTTTATTTTAGAAATGTATGTACATATAATGAAAAATTAACATATGTGCAGAAATGAAACTATTAAAACTGAGATAAAATGCCAACCACTACATCAAGGCGTCTATAAAATCGTACAAGGAAATGTTTTTCCAATTTTGAAGAATTGCTGAAAATGAAGCAATTCTTAATTTTGATTTGTAGGTGTTCCTGAGTTTTCAATGACAAATATTGCTAAGCATACCTTAGAATGAATCAATACAATACTGTTACCATATGTCAGCGGCATATACGAATTCGTGAGGGATGAAGGTCTTAATAAAAAAAATGAGAGAAGTAGATTTTTTTTATTTAGTTATACTGCTAACCAGAGCACATGGATGTCCTATACAAAAAAATTTCACGCAGGGGATAAAACTTATTAAATAACGAGGGAACATTTGATTACGATTATAGATGTGAAGAAATAAGTAACAGCGAAATAACTAACATGTTACGCGTACCTTGACAAGCTTGGTTTTTAAACCTTGATTCTGGGATAGCACACACGTAAATAGAAGATGATGGGGGATCTGCAAAGTCATTTTTCTAGAGCGGTGATAGAATACGACTCCAATCACACAGTAAAAACGCTTCCTTCGCTGCAGCATATGACCTGTTACCGCAAAGAAAAATGTGTTTAAATATGAACCACTGCAAAGTAGGTTTGCCATAGACACAATTTCTGTTTGATCTGTATAGTAAGGACTATGCTAACCTTGCATTGTCGTTATAGGCTTTTCACGGTAAAATGAGCACCTTTGAAAGCCCTGCTTAAGATGTGCTTGTATTCACGTTGTGTATTCTTCCACCTTATGTAAAATTAACGTTGCCATTGGCCTCATCACTTTATTCATGCGTCGGTCAAGTTAAACTGTGAAATTATTAGAAAAGGAAAATTTCACAAATTTGTTCTTGTATGCACTTTGGTGCATTAGAATGAAAGAACAGAAAGCGAAAGAAATAATTTATGTCTTATAAATGTTTACCTACCACTTTATATTCGAAGTTGAGATATGGAATTACTTTCCCTCCATCGTTACCAACTTTACTGGGCACTTGTCACTCGGTGCACCTGTTAAAGTATATGCAGGCAGGAACAGTGACTTTTTTTTTTTTTACTAAGGTCCATTTCCAAAGTGCTCGCTTTATAGTGAATAGCGTTTATTTACCAAGGTTGTAGGTTTGAAAGAGTACGGGAAATGATGAAGGGAGGGACGTGTGGTCGGCGCGGTGTCACTCAGCGGGCAAGCCCAGCCGCGGCGTCCTGTAACGGGAGCAGCTACCGGGTTTGCATAAAGGTTCCCGCCTAACACGAGCTTTTGACCTCAATACGTATTTAAATTTGCGACCACAGTGGGAGGCAATTCAGAAAATTCTATGGAAACAAAATCGGGGGATACAGTTTGGGCATTGCAGCTCTGAATCCATCGTCTACATTCAAGATTAAATTACACCACTCGATTACCAAAGGATCAAAGAATATATTACGTTGAGTGAGGACTGCGAAGCATTCGCACGCGCCGGGTGGAGGGGAGCGCAATTCTGAGTCTCATAACTTCCGCGTAGTATAACTTTTGACTAGGAGAAGCTACGACGCTCGTTTAGGTTTCAATCAACATCTCTCGTCAAGATCAATCGACTGCGTGTATAAAAACATATGTGTGGCGTGGTTATGGTGAAACTGTATGAGTTTAACGTAAAAAATTAAGAAAACTTAACACAATGTCGACCTATATTCGTCAAAAAGCCGAGTAGGAATAAAGAAATCGTACACGGTAGGAAAGAGCATCTCAAAAGCAATCCCGTGATATCCATAAAACCCCATATGATCGAGTGAAGCGGTTACGGGAATGTAAACCCCCCATCAAGGCGTCCGAGCGCGCCAACGTAGACGTATTCAAGCAAAACAAACGGCTGTGTCCCCAACACAGCCACACCTCATTTTTCCCCTTAAGGAAGAACTCTCCCCGCCATCTTGTATTCACGAAATTTTCGCCGCTTCCTACAGCTCACATTTCGATTTGTGCTGTACAGTTCGACATAGAAATAAAGCATTGCATTTTACATTTTTAAAAGCAGTTATTGTTTGATAGTTGTTTTTATAGGCAGTTAACGGTTGATTGAGCAGTTTTGAAATCAACATTTGAAATATGTCACTGCCTCTACTTGCATTAATTTCGACGGGCACACTGACTGGTACAAGCACAGTAAGGTTGGTAACGACGAGGAGAAGTACAATTCCATGTTTGACTGTGAATTAAAAGTGTTACGTTAACAGATACTGAAATTATTTGTTTTGCTTTAGGTTTTTTTAATGCGTACAGTTATAAGAATAGTAAAATTTGTAAAACATTTTATTTTCCAATACTTTTACAGTTCCACTTAATCACGCACACCCTAAGTAATTGTTCGTAAATATTCAATACCAGTGTATGCGTATAATATACTAACGTTGAATAAAACAGTGTTTGGGAACCATTTTTGATAACTTAAATTCTTTCGCTTTCTGTTTTTTAATCTACAGAAGTGTGAAAATTAGCAGATTTGTAAAGTATTTCCTTTTCTAATAATTTTACAGTTTCACTTGACCGACGCATGAATAAAGTGATGAGGCCCATAGCAATGTTAATTTTACATAAGGCGGAGGAAAACATAACGTGCATAGCAGAGCTCTCAAAAGTGCTCATTTTACTGTGAACAGCCTATAGTGAGAAACAGTGGATGGTAAAGTTTTCTCCCATATATCGATGGTTGCGTTCTTACATTTGCTCAGGAAACAGTGAAATGCATAGGGAAGTTAAGAATTATGTATTGTAGCAGTGCTAAACATTCCTACATTTGCTGCCTGATAGATGGTTGTATATGTATGGTATAACCTGTTCACGGTAAAGTGAACACTTTTTAAGGCCCTTCCAAGTTTTTCCGTTCATCCGATTTCCATCTTCCTGTTGCTTTTTAATGTAAACATTACAATGTGGCCAATAAACACAGTGAATACATTCACCACACTCAAAATTTAAAGCCTGAGGCTGCAATAAGATATATTTATTAGTGGTTAATGCCTGTTGGAAGGGTCTTAAAAAGTGCTCACTTTACCGTGAACAGCCTATAGTATATAGGTTAAAAACTTCCATTACAGTTTAGAAAATTTACTAGGGAATTTTTTACAGTGATTGAATAGAGTGATGAGGTTCATTGCAATGTTAATTTTTACATATGGTGGAAGAATACACAGTGTGCGTACAAGATCTTAAGTAGGGTTTTCAAAACTTCATGAGTTTACCGCGAAAAGCTTATTTTATTAGTATTTATAAAATGGCCCACAAGAAATTGTAACTGATTTCTCCTCGACTGTCACCAGCAAAAAATTAATAAAGCAGTGTAACTGTAATAAAAAGCTGCAATAAAAGTTCGAGGAAGTGTTATTTACGGCCTTTCGTACAAGAAATCTTGTTAAACCTTCCATAATAGAACTTACGCTGAAAATTTGATAAATCGAAGATGGCAGGGACTGGTCCCCCTTAAAGTCTTTTAGAGCCAATGTTTTTCTAGATTTTGAGGGTATTTTATGGTTTCCTAACATGTCCACGGTAACTTGGTAACAATACCAAATAATTTAAAAACGTAATATCCAACATGCTTTTCTGATTTATGTGTAATTTATATGTTTGTTTACATATGATATTAAACTTAATATCGTGACTCATATAATTTAAAAAATAGCATTTAAGCAGAGGTCTTTGATGTCTGCACAAGGGTTTACTGAAGTCACAGGAGTAGAACTGACTGAAAAAAATGATGTGAAATTAACTCAACATTGGATATAGTTCTATTCACTAAGCCACTGCGGCCCAGCTTGGGATCTCTCTATCCACTGAGCCACTAAGGCCCCATTTGATATATATCTATCCACTTGGCCACTGTGGCCCCACTTGATATAGTTATATCCACTGAGCCATTTGGGCTCCACTTGGAGTTGCTCTATCCACTGGGCCACTGTGGCCCCACTTGGAAATTAACTCAACATTGAAGCGAGACATTTAAAATAAACAAAAATGTAATCCCATTACCTTCATATCTGTATGCAATAATCTCCATGCATTAGTACAAAACTTTCATATAGGAAAAAAGGAATAAAAATGAGTTTTTATGGTAAAAGGTAATGATTGCGTAATCTGATCTTACTGAAATTCGAACTTGGCCTGTATTTGACCCTGAGGATTCGCTCTGCAGAATTTGAAGAACTTCTGTTGAGTTTCAATGGACTTAGAAGTATTAAAGACGGACAGACAGGGATCGACTCATTATATATGATTGATTTAAATATTTGTTGACAGTAAATATTCAAGTATATGTTATAATGCCATCCTCTGTGTTTTTCTTGGCAACATATCTCTGCGATGGCGGATGTCCGAAGTTATTTTTCATTTAATCACTCACTACGTTTGCAAGTATAAGTTAAAGGACCTTAAGGCAGCTTCCCAATCGCCCTCATGAGAATTTACCAATCTCGTACTAGCAGCATCCGCCTGTACCAGTGAGGGTATAATAGATACAGTGTTCTTCGCCGTCGCACGTCTTTGAAAAAACCCAACAGGAATGCTGAGAGTGTGCGCCTGTCCTTAGGGTGAAGGTAAATAAACTGTAGGCTATTCACTGTAAAGCGAGCACTTTTTGAAGCCCTCTCGTTGGGAATAATAGTCAGTAAATATATTTTATTGTAGCCTTAGACGTTAACTTTCAAGTCCGGTGGAATATATACACTGTATATATTACTTAAATGGCAATATTTAGTTTAAAAAGTGGCGGAAGGATAAGAAATGGCTGATAAAAAAAAGTAACTAGGGTCTCAAAATTGCTCACATTAGTGTAAAAAGCCTATAACTAGGGCCATGTATTTTTCGCGAAAATATTTGTGCTCATGCTATACTTCAATATTCTGTGCCCACAACCCCAACTTCCTTTATTTATTAGCAGTGTGTTTACGTGAAAAGACATGTTCTTATTCGACTGGGCCAATCAGAAAAAAGTACTCCGAGACTGACCGTCCATGATTCGCTGGCAGACACTTGAGGCACGTGACATTTAAAATCATCCAACCACGGAAGTGTGTATGAAATAAAGTGTTATGGAGTACAACTGGTCTTGAAAACTTTTCGCGAAAAGCACGTGCCCCTACCTATAACTATATGTACACGGCGGATGTTAAATGGAGGTTATGAGCGTTGAGGAATCCAGGATCTACTCAGGAAGACGATCTTTCGCCCGAGTGTGGTGTAGCGGCTACTAAACGTGAACGATCAAAACGAAAAAAAAAAAAAAAAAAAAAAAAAAAAAAAAAAAAAAAAGCACTTGGAAATCTTTGACATATGGATGAGGAGAAGAACGGCCAAAAACGGGTGGAGAGAATTGGTAATGATGAGGTGACAATAAGGAAAGAAAGGAGAGGAATGTAAAGTTGAGGAGGTTTGGCACGCCTATAACATCCAGAGGCCCGAAAATTTCATTCGGCAACAAGTTAGACTCCACAACCCAATTGTGTACTCAAGCCTCAATTAGTTGCTCATTCGCTAATGGTCCTGTTTTACCCCACACTAGGTATCACGGGATTTGGCCTTTTCTTTTCTTGCAGGTTCGTTATTGGCCGGCTCAAATCCGTCCAGGGCGTGTCTTATAAAATAAGATCCAACTGAAAAAGAAAGTTATGTGTATGCGTGTTTGAAGTTTAGCTTTTCCTCGAATGAATTAGTTAGATGTTCGGGTCTCTACCTAGAGACCCGAGAAATTCGCGAGTTCAATGAACTGTAGACTAGACTTCATAGTCTTACGTACTCTCGAACAGTATCAACTGTTTATTGGTTGATTGACGTGGTAGTAAAAGGCGGTGGTTTGGGCGCACAGTTTATTGCATGTTTGTTATTGGCTCATTTACCTCCAGGAGGTGTCAAACAACACGTCGATCCATTAAAAACGTAACATGAACGTACATGTGTGTGAATTCCAACTTGTCTGGAAATGAACCCGCGAAATTCTCGGGTCTGTAGCTATAATGTAGGAATGAACTGCAACGAAAATTCACGAAAGGGTAAGATAAAGGAAACAAAGTTTCAGGAATTAGAAGGTGTGGGAATGTAACCAAGTGTTTAGGAAGGACAGAAAATACTTAGAAGTTATGAAAATTGTTTGTGGATGCAAGTGCTATCCAGCTGTCTGTATCACGGTACATATAAAGGTTAAGGGAGAAGGCGGAGGAGGAGAAAAAGTAGCGGTTATAATTTTCATATATCCAATCACTTAACTTAAAACAAACGGAAACAAATGAGAGAAAGTCACATTTGTACAAAGTGATTCATTCGTGATAGATATCCAAACCCATTAGAAAAATACTGTTTAATTAATTCTTTGTTTAAAACGAGAAGTATAGAATATGTTCCAAATTATTGTCAAAATTATTCATGTGTATCAATAATTTTAGTATACATATTAGTAATTAATTGTGGAGGAGCCTTACAATGTCTGCCAAGTGATGAGCTGTGCGATATTAATATCTGTGCAATGTAGATTCTGTCGGTTACCAATAGCACCACGGCTTCTAAAATTGTTTAGATTGTCTCATTTATCTCGTAACTCCGTATACATCAAGCTGTTATGAATCCCTTCACCATTAATAGATACATAAGTCTTCTTGAGAACGCCTACTACCTGGAACATGAAATCCGTTGCAGTGGGTTTAAAATCCGTTTTTTTTTTTTGTTTGCGATACCACTGAGTGTGTTTCCATTATACCAAACGAAAATAAATCATACTTTAGACGAGAGGCGGGCCATACTATCAGTACATCATGCAAGTTATACATGGTGTTTCCGAGCATTCCAAAATGGCTTTTTCACAGAGCTGTATCTCATAATGTACTGCTGGGAAACATGTGAAACTATTATAAGTACCTGCACTGAACTTCGCTTCAGACTTTATAACAATAAAATGGTAGTATCACCGCTACAAGCGACTGGATAAACAAGGTTCCCACTGTCCCTATATGCTAGGTTTTTTCGTGGTATCCCCGTGTGTCGCCCTGAGAGAACTCCCTTTTTGTGGTCTGGCAAACCCAGAAAGATGCTTTAGAGCACATCACTTGCTGGCATTGTTCTGTTAATGTGTGGATCCACTGCAGAACGAAGTAAGAAATGAAAAAAGGGGACACTGGCACCCCACCTCTGCGAGGTACGGGTGGATAAACGTCTGTGAGGTCATTAGTAAACTGGGTTGTAAACCTGTGTGTTGCCATAATACCGTATGGACCCCTCATAGCGGCTAAGTGGGTGCATAAAGAATTGTGTCGGTTGTTGGCTTTCGGGCCCTCAGCCGCAAGATTGATGCCCTTGCAAGAGACCTAGTGATATGGGACTGAAATTGCTGAGTGTTAATGACATTTATGTAGTGTTGCAGTAGAGACTTCTGCTGGAAAGGTGAAAGTGTATTACGAGGACTTATTTAGTGAAGCCCTGCTGGCTTGCGCGTAGGAGCGACGTGGCACTAGGTGCACGTGTCAATGTCGCCCTTATCGCTCCCGTGTTTCTGACCTTCAAACGCGCTAAACACCTACAGACAGGTGGCTCCCTTAAGGGGAATGGTGCGTGAAAGCAGTGTATTTGCCAGATTTTCGATACAAGTCGCTTTCCAAGGGGTTTATCAAAATTTTTGAACTCGACAAGATGCAAATAATAAATTATAAACACGTTTTTACGTTGTTAGATATTCACTGCCGCCATAATTCTCGGAGCACTGATGGAAGAAACGAAAAAAATTTTATTATCATATCTTCAATTAGTGCTCCGAGAATAACGAACACAGTAAATTTGTAACAAAGTAAGGACTTGCTCTTGTTCAACCAAAAAATTTGAAAAATCTGCTGTATTACAAGTTATTACTAAAATCATATAAATATACGGTTTGCGTGCACCATTCCCTTTAAGGCTCAGCATCACCTGTTATGCACAAATTTCCCTTATTCGTATCATAATTTCAGTTTCAGAAGTATTACTAGAAATGTTTTATTATATAAGCTGTTCACGGTAAAATGAACACTTTTGAAAGTTCTACTAACGATCTACTTGTATGTACGTTGTGTATTATTCCGCCTTACGTAAATTTAACATTGCCACGGGTCTCGTCACTTTATTCATACGTCGGTCAACGGAGAGTGTGTGATTATTAAAAGAGGTAATATTTTACAAACCTGGTTATTTTTACACTTTGATACATTTAAAAAAAAAACGGAAAGGGAAATAAATTATTTTAGACTATCACAAATGGTAACCTAACACTTTTTATTCGATGTTAAGATATGGAACTACTTTCCCTCCATTATTGCCAACTTTACTGGGCGTGAGTCACTCAGTGTGCCGGTTAAAATATATGCATGTAAGAGCAGTGACTTTTTCTAAGGTTCATTTCTAAAGGGCTCACTTTATCGTGAACAACCTTTAGAAGATTTACAATTTACTAGCTGTTTGATATTTTCGTATCTAATTTTCACTGTATGTTATATCCTGCTTGTAAAACAGCAGAAACCTATTGATAAAATATCACATGTTCCTGCTAGCTTTTTACAAGCAGATGAGAAAATGAGTCTCAGGACTTGAAAATTTTCGCCTATTTACTGCTCCAATTTTACTGTCAGCTCGCCTGCCCACTACGAGTCTGCCTGTCTTGTCGGCTGATCACCGGACAAGCACTTTTGTTGGTCAATACTACGCAATATCCTAAACTTTAACACCCCCTAACATAGCATTGTAATTACCTAATTATACTTGAAGACACTCTACCTTTTGAGGACATGATGTGTGCCGATGCTGAACGTGAACAATAGGTGTTGCTGCAGTGACACTCCAGACGCCAGACACATGCTATCACTTGATTAGCGCACTCATGCATGACTGGAAAATGGCCGGCACTAGGCACTGGTGTGTTTACTGGCTAGTCTGCCTGGGGCGCTAGTAGTGTTGGACAGCCGGTGGTTGTAGCCATTGGCGTTCAAAGATGCGTAAAGCGTGCACTACTATGCCGGAAATAATGTCTTCACCAGAACATTATATATTAGTTAAGATTAATTTTGTGTTGTTAACTGATAAAGGAGGCGCTGTGTTCGCCGGAAATTATGTGGTATTGGATGAGTGGCTAAGCCAATAGAATTTTTGGTGGGGTGGTCCTCCCGTGTCAATTTTAGAACTATAAATAGTCCCTCCAGAGGACTGGTCAGGCAGCGAGACCAGACCGTTGGGAGTGACCAGTACAGCACTACAGACGATGAAATAAGTAAAAGTATTAGGGCCATAACACAAGATTTCAGTAGAAATGGGTGTTGTAATCCTGTAAATTTGTAGATAACTTAAAATTTCCTGGTTATATCTAAACTTAGCATTTCAAAATTCCTCAGCGTAAAATCATAAAGGAAATAATAATAATATTTTGTATTGAAATGTTGTCAAGCATAAGGCAAAATAAATTAAGAATTCAGCATTGTTTTAATGTGTAGCAGTTAAAGTTTTTAGTATTTTAATGACGCATAAAAATATTCATTTCTATGTATCATTTTGCAGAAAAATGTAAATTATTCAGAAAATATGAAGTACATAAATATTTTGTAAAATGTTTCACTTTGTTTTTGTGAAGTATTCTTGCATTTACAATGCACGAACAGATACCCTTGCAAGTACCAAATATAGAATTGAAAGCTTAAAAATGGGAATTTTTACTTATTAAAATAGACTTTTGGATACCAAAGAGAATTTCATGAGGCTACTGTAGTTAATTTTTAAATAGCCTACGAAATATTTTATATATTATGTTGGCAGGCATTTTACTATCCTGTTTTTAACATGAAAGAGATAATACAAGATTGTCAATTTTGGGGATTTTACATATCTATTTGTATTCATGTATACCAGGTAATTCCCTTTGGGTTGGAAATGTAGACATATTTTGTATTCTATCTTATGCACCTTGTAGAACCATGTGTTAAAATGTTTCATTATAGACAATTTTTAGAACTCATGTGTGTTTACCTGGTAGTTAGCCTGTTTAACCTTTTTAAGCCATTAGCCCTTAGTGATTTTAAATTCTGTTGTATACGACTTGGTCGTTGGTTTGTCTTTGCAGAAAATATGACGTTGCTTGGTTCTGACCTGAAGGTCTAAGTAACTGCCTCATTTTGCGCCCTCTGCTTGTCTTTTAAGGGGAAGCTTACACTTTGAATTTAACATCTTCAATTTATCTTCCATTGAACGTTTTGACTTGAATTTGGTGAATTCACATGAGTTGTTGAAGTGGTGCTTTAAGAAAGGGTAGATATCTTGTCCAGCTAGTGTTATTTTCTGTGCTACTTAGTAATATCTATTTTTCCACAATGGCAACAGGTTGGGTTCAGTCCCTCAGTAAACCAGTGCTATCCCAGTTGCTAAAGGAAGCCAGTGAAGAAGTTTCGGATGCGGATGGCATCTCGAAGCTTCGAATTAAGCACGTTATTTGGTTCGTAAAGGAGATGGGGACACCGGTGCTGAAGGTACCGGAGCGTCGGGTGAGTTCTTTCCTGTTCTCAAGTCATCAAAAAAATTGTCTACCTGGTCTGTTGGCCAGAGTACCCGAGCTTAGGAATTTACAACTAGAGTCTGTAGTCGCGTTCTTTATGAGCTTAAATCTACTAAGTGTTCTAAACTTCTGCTCACGACAAGTTATATTTGCCGCCACCATTTTTAAAGTCCCTGAAGAACTTCACCCTATTTTTGGGTTGGCACGTGATGAAAATTGGGGCATTTGTCGCTTGTGCTCTACTGTTTTTCAAATTAAAGCTAGTGAGGTTGCCCTCACAAAGTTTACACTTAAACTCTTAAAGAAACGCCAGTTACCTAGCCAGTATATGAAGGAATTTGTGTCTGAAGTTATGGGGATCGTAAATGTGATAGAATTGCCCTCCACAAGGAATATTTTACACAGTTAATGTTTTCTAACTCATTGCCCTATAATAGAAGATTTTTCATTTTGTTACCTGTGCTACTACTTCAATTGCTCATTTTAGTATCCGATGTTGAAAAATCATTGCAGGATTGTACTGGGGTTTCGCCCTCTCACATGCTAAAAGAAAATAAAATGGAGGTTAGAAAAACAGAAACTTGGGCCTACTTCATATGCAGATGTCAAAATAATTTTGCCAAAGATTGTTTTCACAGAAAGTCTGTAAATACTGTGTCTAGGGATAAGGTTCATAGTTCAGGAGGCCAGGTTTCCAGTAGGAGTGTTAGTAGGAGTACTTGGTCACAAAACGATGGGAAGAATGATAAAATAAAATCTTTTGTGGAGAGATTGAAAGATAAAGGATAGTGATTCTGTGTCCTCAGTTCCTTACAAGGTGGCACCTCCTAAATTTAAAATGTTCAAAAATTTAGTGTCTTACTTACAAGCACAGAATATAGTGGAATATTCCACTGGTATGTATTCTAACACCTCATTTTTGTTGCCCAAAAACACACCTGGTAAATTCAGAGACATTTGTGACTACCATAAATTGAATAATAACATTTTTTATATCCGTACCCACTTCTTATTATTGAATCTGTTTTCGAACATGTCGGACAAATGCAGTACTTCTCTGTTTTTTACTTAAATTACGCATTTCGGTAATACAATTTGCACCCAGATTCCCATGAAATACTAGCCTTTGTAACTACACGGGGCCAGTTTCAGTAGATCAGGCTACCCATGGAAGTAAATTGTGGGTCACAGGCCATGTCACGTGTGTTGTTCCAGGTTCTCAGTAAATATCAATACGATTTTTTTTCACATATATTGATTATATGTGTGTTTATAATCGTACTTTTGAGAATCACCTACACCACCTTAGGTTGTTTCTTACTGTGCTGAGAGAAGCAGGATTAACTGTAAGTACTGAAAAGGTGACATGGGCAAGTACTTACATCAAGGATTAGGGGTTTGCGATAAATAAAAGAAAACTGCTTATAGATCCTGAAAAGATTATGCCAGTCATAAATTTTCCCACCCCTAAAAATCTCAAGAGGGTACGACGATTTCTAGGAATGGTGGGATTATATTCAAAATTCATTCGTGAATTTTCAAAGATCGCAGAACCATTGAATTCTTTAAAGAGGTAAAATGTTTTTGCATGGGGTCCAGATCAGCAACTTTCATTTTGTCACTTAAAAGAGAAATTTGCTAGTCCTCTGGTACTGCATCTCCCACAGTTTAGTAAACCATTTACACTACAGGTGGATGCTATTTCAAAGACTCTAGGGGCTGTATTGTGTCAGTTTGAAGGAGAGAACTTAGTCCTTGTTGCATATGCTAGTCGGTTATTGACATCTGCAGAACAGAAATTCTCAGCTTATGAGAAAGAGGTTCTTGCTGCGATTTATGGGATGGAGAAATTCTCGGATTACTTAGAAGCTGCAGAATTCGAACTGCAAACATACAAGCAGTCCTTTAGTTGGTTTTTACCACCAATAAGCCAGTAGGTCGTTTGGCTATATGGCTTGTATGACTTACTAAATTTAAATTCTGTGTGAAGAACATTAAGGGTGCTGAGAATGGGGTTGCAGACTGCTTCTCTCTGATGTTCGATGAAGAGGAGTGTCATGAGGTATTAGCTGAAGATCCATCCAGTGGTTTCATGACTATTCAAAGTATTGAACAACCTACTGCATTCTCAGCTCCTTTAGTGTAACAGAAGGATCAGGAAGTTCAGGTATTTGTTTTGCAGGATTTCCCCCAAGCCTATTTGACTGTAGTACCGCAGGCACTCCCCCAGCTTTCCAGTTCAGAGAGAGAACATTTTAATGAAGTATTTTCGCAACTTATCAGGTTCTGCTATGCCTGCGACAGGAAGCTGTATCCGCTCTAATACTGCCTGCTGTGATTTCAGCACAGCGCGACTGAGATTGCTAACCACTTTCTATGGGAAATACTTCCTGTTTTACATGATATTTTAGTCCCATGACTCCTGGAATCACACGATATATCACATGCTATTTTCCCATCACATGATTTCGATACCTCACTTTGGAGCCGTGTGCAAAGTTCCAGTTCATTGGTTGACGCCCTAACCTTGCTCTCTCATTGGTTGGCGACTCTTCTCGCCCTGACTTCTCTTTGGTGAGAGACTGCTCATGCGCGACTTCTTGATGGAGGGAGACTTCTCCCCACTACACTCATGTTGCTTTATTATGCCATGCACGGCCTGAGGATGGCGGACTTAAGCAGAGGACGCCAGACACTGCACACATCACCACCTGGGACGACTCGCCTGAGCTGCGCTGAGACTCCACTTTCCTTCACCACCGTGGCTATAGAATGAAGTTGCTTCTATTAGCGTTTTTAGTTTGTTTTATATTAAAAATTCCCATGTCGTCTTCCACCACATCGCCAAGTAAGTAGATGTTTTATTAATAGTGTAACAGTTTCAGTGTTTGATTTAATAAAAATGGTTAAATCGACTTAGATTATTTCTTATTGAGTGTTTGTGCTCAGCCCTAGACTGCTCGGGCATCACATGACACTCCAGTTACATCAGGAATCCGATTTGGAGTGCATGTCGATAAAATCATATATTGTTTCTGGGAAACCCGGAACTTTGGATATTCCGAAGGGGAGTTCTATGTTCCCAAGTTATTGAGAACTCAAATTTTTCAATATTACCACATCCCTTTGTCGGGGGGGGGGCATCTAGGGCAGGAGAAAACTCTTTCAAGGATTCAGGACATGTTCTATTGGCCTGGCTTGGCTAAGGAAGTAGAGGGATTAGTTATGAAATGTGAAGCATGCCAACACTCCAAACCTCGAAACATGTAAATAGCTAGTCTTTATAGTACCTCTGTGGCAACTTTTCCGTGGGAGCGAATTTATTTTGACGTGTTCGGTGCTGTTCCGAAAACAGTAGCTGGATTTACATCAGTTCTTGTTGCTATAGATAGTGTTAGTAAGTTCTTGTTTTTGTTTCCTTTAAGATCTATGAAGTCATCTGAAATAGGTAAAATTCTTAGCCAGCATCTGTTCCCCATGTTTGGTTCTCCAATGTATTTGGTTACGGATAATGCGACCTATTTTGTGTCATCTTTGATGAAAAATCTAGCATTTGCATGGGGCATCAAGATGGTGCAATCCACCCCATATTATCCGAAAGCTAATTTAGTTGTGATGTATAATCGAAACTTGACTATTGCCAAGAGAACTTTCCAAATGGAGATCCATTAAGAATGGGATGGAGTACTGTACCAGCTTAATTTAGCTTTTAACAATGTGGTAAGTGATGCAAAAAGAAAAGTTCCGTCAGAGATTTTCTTTGGACGTAGGTTGTTTCATCTGTTCGTAAATGTCTGGAGTTTACAACATACTTGTGTTGACTTGATGAAACACACACAGGCTATTGAAACTATATGGTCAGAAGCTGCAATTAATTTAAAGAAATATCATGTGAGGCCTGCATCTCAGCACAATAAGAATTTGGGAGGTATGTCTTTTAAGGTTGGTGATAGAGTTGTCTTGGTGACACACTACCTTAGTAATACGGCCACCCAATGAAGTGCTAAACTCGCACCGAAATATATAGGAGCATTTTTTATTTGTGGGTTTCTGACTCCTGTTGCGGTGTTACTGTAGAAAGAAAATAATCCTGAGAATGTGGTTAAGGGTCATTTTTCTCAGTTAAAATATTATGAAATAGATGTTTTGGACAATATTTGTTCTCTTCTTGTGTTTTGGGTTAAGATATTGTTTAGGGTGTATTTTATATTATGATATTGTTGTAATATTGTGTATCTTAAAAATATGTTCATTGCTTCTTGTGTCATATAGGGTCATGATTTTGGGGTAAATATTTTAATTTATGTGCTGACCTCCAAAACCGGGTATCTGTCAATTGCATGCTCATTTACATTTTTGTATTCATTTTCATTTAAAATAAGTCTTCAAATTTAGTGCAACCTTATGTAAGATGTTAACAGCAGATTCC